>APFE031751100.1:189891-224671 GCA_000404065.3 Pinus taeda
GCAAGCTTGAAACGAAAAACTATGCTTGTTATAAGTTCACATGCCCCCAGCATAATGACGCAAATCGAGGTACATGCCCCCCAAGCTTCATTGCATTCAACCAAGTGGATGAAATGAAGGTTCACTTTCGAAATCTTGGAAAGACTCGTGGGAGTTGTTTCATTTTTTAGTGAGGTTGACACAGGAAAAGAACTATCCTCAAGACCCTTGTTTCATTTTTTAAACGAGCTTGACACAAGATAAGGAACTATGCTCATAACTACTCTCTACAATCTATCTAACAAGGAACTCTACTCTCAAAACCTTGATTCATTTTTTAATGAGCTTGACACAAGACAAGGAACTATGCTCTAAAATCCGTGATTCATTTTTTAGCGAGCTTGACACAAGACAAGGAACTATGCTCATAACTACTCTCTACAATCTATCTAACAAGGAACTCTACTCTAAAAACCTTGATTCATTTTTTAACGAGCTTGACACAAGACAAGGAACTATGCTCTAAAATCCTTGATTCATTTTTTAGCGAGCTTGACACATGACAAGGAACTATGCTCATAACTACTCTCTACAACCTACCTATATAACCTATCCTTGTTTCATTTTTTAACGAGCTAGACACAAGACAAGGAACTATGCTCATGACTCCTTGTTTCATATTTTAACGAGGTTCACACAAGACAAGGAACTATGCTCGTGACTCCTTGTTTCATTTTTTAATGAGCTTGACACAAGAAAAGGAATTATGCTCATGACTCCTTGTTTCATTTTTTAACGAGCTTGACACAAGACAAGGAACTATGCTCAAGTCTACTCTCTAGAATCTAGATATATAACCTATCCTTGTTTCATGTTTTAACGAGGTTGACACAAGACAAGGAACTACCCTCGAACCTGATTCATTTTTTAACGAGGTTGACACAGGAAAATAACTATCCTCATGATAGCCTGTTTCATTTGTTAACGAGGTTTATATAGGAAAAAACTATCCTCGCGACAGCCTGTTTCATTTTTTAACAAGGTTGATACAGGAAAAAAACTATCCTCGCAACACCCTGTTTCATTTTTTAATGAGGTTGACACAGGAACAAAACTATCCTCACAACAGATCATGGCTTCCAACTGGAAGAAAGACATGTCAATGGACACACCTTGATCATGGCTTCCAAGAGGTCTTCATCAGAAGGAAGAATAGTTCTCTGGAAGGAACACATGTCAAGGAACTCAAAAGGGATAAGAACATCGCAGAATGAGTCGATCTTGCGGATAAGATAGACCTTCCTAGAATCTAATGAAGACCTAATGACAAACAAACCAACCAGACACTATCTTTCTCTAAATGCACTTTATAAATAATGGCAAACAAATGTGTTTAAGGCCTACCTCATGTCCAACGCAAGTTTGGGGATTCCTTTGCTCCTTTGATCCAAGTAAGTTCCTTTGTCGCAAACCTGCACACACAAACAAGGAAAACAATTAAATAACACCTGAATAACCAGTATTATAAAACATATTTAACATGAAATTCAAGGAGTCCATGAAACAAATAACATGAGATACTTGTTGAGAAAAATGAGCTTGATTTTATTAATTCAAAAGGAGAAGAACTTTACAACTTTTGCCTTGATGCTGTACAAGCTCCTCCCAGGGTCCAACAAAAAGTCTCCTCTACTTTGATAAGCTTCACTCACTCCCCAATGAAGCCAAAAATAGAAACCAAAACACAATTTCTCAAGTCAAAGTAAAAGGAAAGGAAAACAATCAAGTCCCCAGCGGAGTTGCCATTCTGTCACGCGGAATGAGTCGATCTTGCAGACAAGATAGACCTTCCTAGAATCTAATGAAGACCTAATGACAAACAAACCAACCAGACACTATCTTTCTCTAAATGTGCTTTATAAATAATGGAAAACAAATGTGTTTAAGGCATACCTCATGTCCAATGCAAGTTTGAGGATGCCTTTGCTCCTTTGATCCAAGTAATTTCCTTTGTCGCAAACTTGCAAACACAAACAAGGCAGACGATTAAATAACACCTGAATAACCAATATTATAAAACATATTTAACATGAAAGTCAAGGTGTCCATGAAACAAATAACATGAGATACTTGTTGAGAAAAATGAGCTTGATTGTATTAATTCAAAAGGAGAAGAACTTTACAACCTTTGCCTTGACGCTGTACAAGCTCCTCCCAAGGTCCAACAAAAAGTCTCCTCTACTTTGACAAGATTCACTCACTCCCCAATGAAGCCAAAAAGGTATGTAATCTCTCATCTTAAGCTCAAATAGGAAGTCTTGATTTCACTAGCATTTACTCTCAAAAGTTCAGCTTCTAACCTCCCCAGCCACTGACCCAATGCCTCAATTTATAGTGCAATGGAGATCAGTTACTTGGTCCTCCTTCAAAGGGATAAAATCCTCCTTCAAAGGGATAGCTCCTCCTAACAAGGGATTAGTTCCTCCTCTTATGGGATGCATGAACCACTTGGAGTGAACAATCCATGTCAGAAATCCTTCTAGAAAACTCTAGAATTAACCCAAAGTGAGTTTTTTAAGATAAAAATTGTGCCTTTTGACTTTCACAGGGGTACGCACCCTTCCCTTTACATACAGAGCGTATAAGTACGCAGATATCCTGAACAAAAGGTGCGGGCCTGCAGGAAAAAAGTAAGAGAAAGTGTGGAACCAGAGTTACATTCCTTTTTGATGTCTTTCTCTCGTTTCTAAAGCTTGTTTTGAAGAGCTGAGGTGTGAGACTTGATTAGGGAGCTAGCATAGGTGGTGATAGACCCATACCGACTGCAAATAATCAAGGTGACGATATTTTTGTGTAACAATGTTATTCATTAGTTATTTTGATACTTAAATTGTTGAAATACTGATTCACCCCGCCCCCCCAATATTTCCAACAATTAGTATGAGCGCAAGTTACCCTATAACATTCTAATCACTAGAGGGATATGGAAATGGAAGGCATATCTTCAATAAAAATTATAGTGTTTTATGAAAATGATTATCCATGTTGGAGTAATTGCATGGAAACCAACTTCAAGGCTTTAGGTGTAACGCCCCTGGTTAATATCCCTTCATTGTGAACAAATTTTAGATTAATTTAAATGGTTGAGAGAGGGACAAAGATTCCATTGCTTGAGGAGGGAGATTGCTGAAGGAATTGGAAAAATTAAAAATATCAGACATGGGTTTGCGGAGAACATTTAATGATTTGATTGTGAACTAAATTTAATTGAAGAGACAAGGACATGCCCATGTGTCCTTCATCTCTACAAGAAATAAAAAAATGAAAAAACATTTAAGGAAGCATGGGCTTCATTTTCCAAGAAAGTTTTATTGCAAGGAAATTGTGGAGGAGGGAGCAGTTAGTCTACTTGGAAAAAGGAAAGCGGTTTTCTTATGCAATGACCCATTGATACACAGACATGTCTTGAGGGCATACAGATAAGTCATGATAGGAACATGGGAAAGGGATGCAAGGAGGGAATGCATTAAGGAAGAGTGGAGAAATAAAAAAGGAAATAATTATTGATGCATTATGTGTTCTTAAACTATGGAGTAACTGGTGGGTAAAGGTAGCGCATCCTTGGGACACCTTGTTTCAAATGTGAACATTAGTTTAAGCTCCTATGAAAGCACTCATCCTTAAGCTCTGGAATCTAACTCAATGGTGGAAAATACAGATATAGTGGTTGTAGCTTGTCTATGGTTGGGAAGAGAGTTGTTGTCCAAATCTTAGTTTCACAAATTCAATTCAAAATAATTTTCTTCATTGCATCATGTGTCATGAAAATCATCTTGAATATGTTAAGCTAATTTTGTATTGATTGCAAGAATGGTGCATTGTTCACTGGTGATTAAAATAATGAGGTTAAGTTTAACTGTTAACATGGAGATGTATATAAATGGTTTCTTATGATTATTCTTTTTCACTAATGTTCGCTATGCAAGGGAAAGATCTATGTATCTATATATATTAGTGTTGTGTGACAAGTTAAATACCATTGCATGGTTCATGCAAGTGAACACTTAGGGAAGGACTAACAAACTATGTTAATCTGTGTCAACCTTCCAACACTAGTAATTTCAATAGAAAGTTTGGTGTTATGATGTGTATAAGCCTCATTGAAATGAATGCAAAAATGTATGGAATTTTCATACTAATGGTTTTGTGCAGGAAGGAGAATTCATATAAACTACAAAAATGTATGGTATTTTGTAATATATTATTATATATATATATATATATTATTATATTAAATTATTTATATATATATATATATTATATATATATTATATATATATTATTAATTTGATATTATAACACAAATAAGTTGAGTTGTCAAATTTTTGGACTTAATGTTTGATTTCTTAACCACAATTATGAATATAGTCAGTATGTTATGATAATGATGTATAAATAAAGCACTGCAATTAAATGACCATGTATTGTAAAGCTAACCCATAGGTCAATGCCAAGCAATTTAAGTCTATGAAAATGGGTATTAACATATAAAAATATAAATGTTATGTTAAGGTAAATAGGGATTAAGTTTTGGTGTGGTGTTAAAGCCAGAAGTTGGGGCTTGCATGCACCAAAATGGAGGCTTAAGCCCTAAGGACTAGGCCACGAACCCGTACAACTATGTATCGTGGCTAGGGTGGAACCGTGGGCTCAAATGGATTGCAAGGAACATAAGTGGGACCCACCAAGATGGTAGGTTAGGGTTCGACCACCCATTAGAAAGTTTCAGAGTAGGTCAGGGGGGTCAGGCTAACCCTAGGTTGGGGTAGTTGGGCCCTTTAATGAATTTGGGTAACTCGGGAGTTGGAGACCTTTCCCATGATTGTGTTTGATTTGGGTTGGAAATAGACAATTGAGATCTATTTGAGATCAATGGTTAGGATTTTGATGGGGGCCCTCTTCCTATGACATCATCAAGGGAAGGGGTGTGGGGAGTCTCGCCTATATCATAACTTTCAATTGTGTTGGGTAAGATCAATGGCTAGAGGATTAGTGGGGCCTCTCCCATGTTACGTCAATGTAGGAAGGGTGAGGTCCCACAAATTATCATATAAACCAGGTGGCATAAGAGAATCTGATCTGTAGACATAACCTCAAAGTGGATCCATGAATGTGAGGGTGGTGTGTTAAATTATCACCACTGATTGAATGGTAATGAAGACTATTGAATGCTAGAGGATTTTGTGTGTGCACACTTGGGTGTGTAATGATCTACAAGGGTGTGCAATGATGTTGCATATTGATACATGTACACACACACACACACACACATATGTGTGTGTGTGTGTATCTGTGTGTGTGGATGATACACCGACATGGAAGGGTGGGGAAATATAAGAATGATATGAGGTATAGTAGCACACCTCGTGGGATCACGTGGGAGGAAAATTGTGGTGGTAACTTTAAATTAATTGATCAAACTTTAAAGGGATGTAATTTGAAATCCTGGAGTCCAAATTGGACAAAATCTATATCATTGGAAAATTCTCACCGAGATGAATATGATGATGACATCCAAATTTAGTTCTAGGAACTTAGAAGAAAGACGAAAAAAACACACCATTTCTCTAATTGTAGAGGGGAAGTTGGGTTAGTATATTGAACACATTCCCAAGGGTAAGGGGGTGTGTTTACATTAGGAGTTGATGTTTGGCTCTCCATCATAAATGGCTACAAAGTTCCTAAACATCCCCCAACTGATCCTGATGAGAAGAAGTTGTTTAGCTACAATTAAAAATATCTTCATACAATCATGGGTTAATTTTCAAGAACCATCAAGTCCAACGTGATGTCCTTCTCCGCAGCCAAATAAATTTGCAATAAACTTAAAACTCTGTATGAAGGTGATGATAAGGTCAAACAAGTCAAACTTCAAAAGTATAGAACTCAATTTAAAAATATGAAAATGGATGAAAAATAAGATATTGTGATTTACTTAAAGTAGATGACGTTGTCAAATCCATCAAATGATTAGGGGGAAAAATTGAAGATACTTTGATCATACAAAACGTCTTAAGATCGCTTCCATTAAGGCACGATGCCAAGGTCTATACCATAGAAGAAACCAAGTACTTGACCAAGATGACGATGGAAGAATTACATAATACGAAATGAGAATAGATATAAAATTCAAAATTTTAAGCACATAAACAAACTTTAAAGCCACAAAGGAGACAAGAAACAAATAACTCAAGCTAGAAGACACAAAATGTGAGGAATCTGAAATAAAAGAAGCAAATTTCATCACGAAGCTAAAATGAGGAACTGGAAAAAACAAAGTTAAGTTACTTTTTAAATGTTTCCATTGTGGTAGAATAGGTCATTACACTAAGGTATGCCATTTTAAGGAAAAGAAAAAAATCCATAAGAAAAAAATTTATTCTAAAGAATATATTAGTTCTTTAGATGAAAGTGACACTAGAGAAGGAGATGCAATAAAAGTTCTCTTCATAACCTAAGAAAATCAAGATAATGATCATGATGATGGAGGGGTTAATGATTCAGATGATGAAGAACCAACTATGAGAATAGATTCTTTATGGGGACTCAAAAATGATTCAAGGATTGAACAAGAATATGAAGATCTTCAAGAAAAAATGAATAATAATGAAAATGAAAATTCAAAGCTCAGAAATAAAAATAGAGAATTAAAAGAAATGGTTGGAAAATGTAATGAAGAAATTATCTCCTTAAAGGTTCAAGTTGAAGAAGAAAATAGGGTTGAGTAAATAATAGAGACTCACGTGATGAAGAATGAAGAATATTGTAAGAAGTTGGAAGAGGAAATTGTGACATTAAGGTCTCAAGTTGATAAACTTGACAAGAACTTGAACAACTAACTAGCATTGGATAAAATTCTTAGCTATCAATAACATCTAGGTGATAAAGCAGGTCTTGGTTATGAAGGAACATCTTTAAGCAAGGAGGACACAAGATTCAAGCCTTTAAGGGAGAAAATTGAAGGAGAATATAATAATTATTTTGCTTCAAGAAGTTTTGTTGATGTTCCCAAGAACATCCATCACAAAGATGATCAGTAATGGATTGAACCTCCTCCAAAGAAAAATAGCTTTTGGAGATCGTCCTTCTCCCCCAGGTATGAAAATATCTTTCTTGGTTATTGTTACTGTTGAGGAAATTTTGGGCATAAACCAATAATCAAGATACAATTATGCAAGGAGAAGGAATGATTATGGATTTCGACCTAGAAATTTCCATGGAAACTACAATACATTTGAACCACTAATGAACCAAAAAATTGTATGCTACAAGTAAAATAACCTTTTTCACAAGGCTTATAATTACAAGCTTGTGAAAGAGAGTACTCCAACCATGAAGATAGAGAAGCCAATGATGACATGGGAGAAGAAAAATAAAGAAATTTTCAACCTATAATTAATCATTGACGACAAAGAAGATGAATGGTACGTAGATAGTGGATGACTAACACATTTGACTGGAGATTAAAACAAATTTTCTAGCCTAAAATAAAAAATGTGTAGTGTTGCCTTTGGAGATAACTCCTATATCAAGATACTTGGAAAAGCTGTAACAAACCTTGCAACTGAACATATGAAGGAACACAATGCTTTTCAAGTTAAGGATTTGAAGCACAATCTTCTCGGTGTTGGGAAGGTTTGTGATTAAGGGTATAATCTCTTTCTTGAATATTTAAATTGTGAAATCAAATAAGAATATTTAAGAATATTGGTTGCAACATCCACAAGAGGACGAAATAACATATACATTCTACACCAAGTAGAGTGAAAGGAATTTGCAGCCAAGAAAAAGATTCATAAGGACAACAAATAAGGGAAGTATAAGAAGAAAAAAGTATTGTTGAGTGCCATATGTTCAAGGGGAGTAGCCCCAAATAAAAAAGTCACCATTTTCCACTCATGTCAAAGGGGTAGATAAAAGGAAGTGCAACATGGAGATGAATTAAGTGAAGGATGAAGACAAGGGGCATGATTTTTGACATCAATGTCAAATGGGGATATTATTGAAAACATTTCATTGATGTCAAACGAGGAATGGGTCAATGATGAGTATTGTCGTCATTAATGTCAAAACCCCTAATCATAGGATGATTCCATAGCTATATTATTATCAAAGCATGTAATGATAATTTAAGAAACCCTAAATATCAAAAGGTTTTAATACCTAGAATGGAAACAATCCAATGAAAATCCAATCAAAGGAAATATGGTCAATGACAAAGAAAATTTAAGAAAGGACTATATCACCTTGTATCCCTTGTCAATAAATTTTAACGAAATGTGGAACATATCCTAACTCCTTAGAGTTGAGGAGAAATTAATTTTTGAAAGTGACTATGTGAATTCCAACTAACTTATATATTGAGACATAACTTGGGTTAAGTCGGCCCTGTTTAGGGATCAAGAAGGTCTATAAATAGCTCTTCCTCTCTCCCAATCAACCAAGGTATTCGATCAAGTCCGAGAGAGTAATTCAGACATTCTCAACAACAATGTTTAAATCTCATAAAGAAAAGACGAAGGGGAGTTTTTGAAATATTGTTATCTTGTTCCGGTTAGGGTTTCTGGGAGTTCATTTTGGAGTATCTTTTTGGAACATTAGAGAAGAAGGTTGGCCTAATTGAGTAAAACATTTCAGACTATGGAAGTCTAAAACTCATTCCTATGATCAATCTGAAATTTGGGTCTGTGACAGGAGATTGGACCTTGAGGTAGACAAAGTTTTTTGGCTCCTATAATAGCCTCAGACTTGGCTTGTGTCACAAATTTTTTCATCCCTTGTAATAAACTCAAAAACAGCCACTATCATAGAAGATTTCCACCCTATGTTGACCTTAGGCCCATTCATATATCCTTGAAGTTGTTTTCACAAGAAAAAAATTGTAGTAGACCTTTGGTTCTTTTTTTCAAACAAATATTTGAAAACCTTGTCAAATTCTTGGAAACATTTGTTGAGTTAAATATAGAGTGAGGGTACTTGCACTAATGATAGGAGGGTAATTTGGATGTTGTTGTAATTGGGTCATTATCCCTAGTATGGGAACCCATGAAGATTTTATTTTATCATAATTATTGTAGGGTGACAGGGTGGTGCTAGGGAATGAAATTGTAGCTTCCTTCAAGAGGTTATTGACTGCTTTGAGCGGGAGATGGTAAATATTGGGGTTGTGTCCCTTGCAGTCATAACTAGTAAATATGAAAGTTATATCTTACCTTGTAGTATAAAATTATTATTCATATACATCTTATGTTCCTTTGATGTGATATTATTGGTTAATTGTTTTGATACTTAAATTGTTGAAATTTATGAAATATTGATTCCCCCCCCCCCCTCCCCCACCTCTCATTATTTCCAACATCCTCTCTAGAAACATCTTATGCACCACCAAAAAAGAAATATGCAATGTTAGAAATTAGAGAATAGGAAGTCCCATATCAAGGACCAGACCCTTTGGTGTCAGTTGTTGCCACAACTATTATTAAATAAAAAAAACCCTTCTATAGCAAATTAGCGTTACTATGAATCATCTACCTAGTATCCATTTCCTCTAATATACCCGCATGGAATGTCAGATGCAGAGGTCCCAATCCAGGGTTAGATAGCAGACATGGACATGTATCCTATGAACTCTCCAAAAATAGCTAAGGCCTAGCAAGGGAAATACATGTTCACATTGCCAAAACACTAGGTTCAACTTGTGGTCAAAGCATACTTAAAATACAAGCATGGAGAGTCTGACACTGTTCCAAGTGAAACACATAATGGGATACTAGGAGTAAACATGCACCTTTCGAAAAATTTACTAAGCCCATGGAGACGAGAAAAAAATAGGGAGAAAGAGAAATATATATATTTTCGAAGAACTTGATGGAACATTGGTCAATTAAATAAGAGTAAGGATTATTACAGTGGTGTTACACTAAGACAATAAACCCCTATCATGGAAATCATATCATGGAACATAAGGGACCTCTCCTATAAAGGGAAAAATAGGATCTTAAAAGAGAAATGGAATCAAGAAAATTGATATATCATGATGATACAAGTACGAAAATATCAATTGAAGGTCGAAACAGTATAATAAAAAGAGGAGGAAAAGCTACAATGTAGTGGGGATTGATGTGATAGACTAGTTGGGGGGGTTCGCAATAATATGCGATAAGTGGGAAATTAGGATAACTAATATGTTTATCTCCTTCCTTATTTTAACAATACAATTCCAGGCTATTGGATCAAGCAAATATTGCACCTTATCAAATGTATATGAGCCAAATACCCTAAAGGATAAGTCTTTGTTTCTTATCTTAAAGACTATCAAGCCGATTTGTACTTCTTTGTGGATTATTGGGGGGAATTTCAACTTAATCTGGTAATTGGAAGATAAATAAGGAGGTATACGAATATTGGATGCAAAAAACTTCTCTATTTTAGGATACCATTTATGTGGAGCAGCTTGTGGAAATAACCACCAATTTTGGAATATACACATGGAACACTAGATGTGGGGTTTAACATCAAGTAGCCTCTAAACTTGATCATTTATTTATCTTTGAAAATATTATAAATTGTAGTCTATTCAAGGAAGCTTTGATTCTGCCAAGCCATGGGTCGGATCACTTGCCCATTTTATTTTTACATTGATTTAAAAACTAGACCTAGGAATCAAAATTTTAGGTTTGAATGATTATGGACCAACCATCTGGAGTTCCACAATAATATTTAACATTGGTTCTAGGAACTCAATGGCCTAGAGGGTTCATCTATGTTTTTCCTCCATAAGAAGTTAAAAAATATTAGATGGAGTTAAAAATTTGGAACAAGTAACAATTCAGGGACATCCTTAAGGAGAAATTTTTTTTGCAGTAGTGAATGGAAGAAATACTATAAGAGGCAATTTTGGAAGGTAGATTTGAATTCCTCATCAAAACCCAAAGGCAAATACTCTTAGTGAATTATAAAAACAAAGGAAACAAGAATATATCCTCTAAAAAAAAGGTCCAATATCCCATGGTTGAAAGAAGGGTAGAGAAACATGACCATTTTCAAAAAATCGATGCCACATCATCACCATAATAATAGAATCACATCACTATTGGACCATGAAAGGAAGAGGATCGATAACCATCAAGAAATGACAAAGGATTTTAAAAACTTCTTTTAAGGAATTATATCATAACCTCTTATGGAAAGAACTAGGGATACATAAGATAATTAGTAATATTCCTCGAGTAATCACTCCAAAGAAAAATGATATGTTGCTTAGAGATATCTCCTTTGGAGAGGTTGAAGATACAGTTAATTGCATGCCCTGGGGATAGATTATTTAACAATGGATTCTTTCTAGATATGTTGTCCAACAATCGAAGAAGATTTATGAAAAGTAGTGGAAGAAGCCAGGATATATCATAAAATATTTAGGGCTCTAGATGTTACTTTCATTACTTTGACCCCCAAGAAAGAGAAGGCGGAAGACCTGAGTAGTTTTATACTAATTTCTCTATGAAATGTTATATATAAAATTGTAACTAGAATAATTTCCAATAGATTAAAACATTTTGTCCCAATAATTGTTGCACCAGAGAAAACAAGATTTATTAAGGGCCAACAAATTCTTGATGACATTGTTATGGCACATGAAGTAAATCACTCCCTCGAAATCCTAAAGAAATTGGGAATGTTAATCAAATTATATTTTTCAAAGGTCTGTGAAGAATTATGTTAGAAGTTTAGGTGCTACATTTTATAATCTTTTGGTTTTGCAAAGAAGTGGATAGATTGGATATTTAACCTCATATCCTCTACCTCCTTTTCAATTCAGTCAATGGATCACCATCCTCCCTCTTCTATTCATCCCAGGGTATATGATGATTGGATCATATATCTCCTTTCATATTCATCATGGAAATGGAAGCGTTGAGCAGGGATTTCAAAATAGTCATTGAGGAGAAAAGAATGAAGAGACTACAAATATTTTGCGAGACTCTTCCTCCTACTCCCATGAACAATTTCTTGATGATACAATGGGTCTGGAAAATCTAACAACCTAGTAAGATTGGGTTACTAACGGAAATCTAGACACTCTCTCCTTAACCTCAAGTATGGACATTAATAATAATAAATTCCACGTTTTTTTCTTTAATACTCCTATGGCTATGGAGTGTCTTTTAGCTTACATCTTAGGATTTCAAATCAACATGATACTTTCAAAGTACCAAGGATCTCCTTTAATGGAGATCTCTCTCAAATGGAAAGGATTTAATATATCAATTCTAGAATAAGCATGCCAATTGGACATTGAAGGCCCTTCACATAGGGAATATGAGTGCTCTCGAAAGTAGTCATTCAAGCCATACCTATCTATCTATGTTCTAAATAATGATGGCACCAACCACAATACTTAAGGAAATTAGAGGAATTAAAATATCCTTTCTATGGGCAGGAGGCAATTTTGAAAATAAATGGTCATTGGTAGCATGTGACAATTTATGTAGACAGAATATTAAGGAAGGTTTACATATTTGTGATCCGACTATCATGTCCTCTATGATTCCCTAGGAAAAAATTCTTATGGTTTTGGATACAAGGAGGTGCATATTTGTGGAAAGGAATATGGAAACATAAGCATGTCCCCCACACTACATACTAGCTAATTAAGCCATGAAGCTTTAAATACAACAAGCTTATCGCTCTGAACATTAGCAAAAACAAGGATGAATCTGACACAAAATGGTTTATTTTTTGAAGTCAAAGATGTGGCCATAGATACGTTTTGGGATGATTCTTGGCAGAAACTACAAAAATTAAAAATTAGGATTGGACTAGAAAGAATAAGGGACTAGATGATAGAGCAAGGAAAAATAAGGGTATTTGGTTACTAGTCGGAGGGGAGTTAGCTCTAATTAAGGCATTCGTGCCTACTACTTGAGAATTGGCTCCCACATCCAAATGATGATACTTGGCAGGGATTTTGGAAGGAGCTATAGAATAGACACATTTTATTCTTAGACCAAGATGATAGGCTTTGATGGGGTTATTAAGAGAAAGGAAAATTCTCTACAAAGGAAGTGTATTACCTAAAAGATAGGCATCATTATTTACACGAAGAAGAGATATGGACTAAGGTATAGGAAAAAACGTTTTGGCCCAAAATATCGATATCATTATGGTGACTATTCCAGAAGAAACCACTAGCTTGGGGAAAAAAATTATAAGGGCCCCTCCACATGCACTCTTTTCCTCCATTTTGAAAATTTAGGATATCTGTTTAACAGCTATAATTTCTTTGTAGGATTATGGTATTCCTTAGAGGAATGTTTTAGGAACATATTTGGATCCAATTAACACCCTCAACACCTTCACTAAATTAACATCCCAAGCCTTCTTAAATCCCATGTTGAACTAGATTTAGACCCTGGTGTTGCGCTTCCTTCTCCGAAGTATTTGGAAAGAGTGGAATAGAAGAATTTATAAAGGATTAACTCTTCCTATAGAGAACATTTAGAATTATCTAGTTGTTCAGATAAGCAGGATTGGAACATATCACAAAGTGAGGTAGGGATCCTATCACTCCATCTTCCTTCTCAACCATCCGTCTTGTCATTTGACCTACCTCCCCTCACTCCCTTCTCTAGTCCTGTGGAATGGGCTCCCTCTATAAGAACTTTCTTTAAAATCAATTTGAATGGGACATTAAAAAGAAACCCTAGGCCCTCTAGTGCGGGTGATGTGTTTAAGGATTTCTTAGGTAGATTTCCTCACATTTATATGGGACCACTGGGACCAAAAACAAATAATGCAACAAAATTAATGACATTGCCTATAGTTTGGGAGTGTGCTCATGATAGAGTTTATAATAAATTTGATTTTCATGGGGATTCTCATATATAATCAACTTATTGAAGAAGATCCAAAATGGAATGAAACTACATAATATCTCCTCTAGTTGGTACCTAAGGACCATTCTAGAATAGGAATTTTCTCATATATCTCAAATCCTTGCTCTCACCTTTCTTCACGTGTGTAGAATGGGAAATGAAATTCTAGATTGGTTGGATAATCATTTATTCCAAGTGAATTGTTCATACCTCTCAACCTACTAGAATGACTTGCCTCAATCTTAATCAAAAGATGATTTCTCAACGTTAGAAGCTAAGTATGAATTAACCCCAAATGGGGTGATTTTTCAAGTAAATTGCGAGGAGGGTGGGGGGGGGGGGGCGAGCATTGTGCCTCCAATTAGGAAAAGTGAATGGGAATGTGGAAATCCATCCCCAAGAAGGATTAAACATATATTAATCAATGAATTGTACCTTCAATGAGTATTAACACAATTGATTATAAATTGAAGATTGTAGGAAGTGTGATTATCAATCAGTTGTGTTAAGTTAACCCATGGTAATGAACCAAATGGAAATTTTCCAATGGTATTTACCCATGGTAGTGTAACTCAAAAATGTTATAAATAACGAGACTCGTTTTCTAAGAGGGTAGGGAGTTCAACACAATGTAGTTGGAACTATAATTTTCTATCTAATAAAATTTGGTTCATAATTTAATTTTCTAGCTTGGTTTCTTCTTGTCATTTTCTTGATGTGGCAATTACTCAGATCTTGGGGGTCTCCCCCAAGATTTAGATCATGTGAAATTTATTTCTTCTAGTATCCTTTCCATGATGCTTCATATGTTAAGTAAACAAGTCAACATTTTGGAAATGGAAGCTTTTCCAAGGAGAATAGTTGATAGGAAGGCGATATGGGGATGTTGCCTATGGAAATAACTTTGGCCTACTGTAATGATGTTGATAATTTATTAGATGATTTCTAGGATGGTAGACCATACAACATGAGCTATTGGATTCCACTCTAATTTTGTTAAAGGATTTGTGGTGGAAAGATAATTTCCCATATTGCTCTCTACTACTTTATGATGATTGATAGTATCGTATAGGCTTGTAGCACTAAAAAATTCATGTGAGATAAAAGGGATTGTTATTGGATTGGTGTATTAAATCAATTGCAATGTGGCAAGTTGTGTTATTCTCTATACATAATTCATAGGTAATCTACAACATGTGAAGAGATTATTGTGACCAATCTATGCGAAAGCTTCCAAGAAAGACTATATATCCCCATGGAGAGAGGAATCATCCTCACAACTATAATTCTTTATACACACTTGGTCATGTCTATTTTTTTCTCTATCTGTATGTTAAGAGTCCTAGTAGCAGTCGTTCTATGTAAAGAAATTCTTGTAGGATTATTGTATCTTCTTTCTATGAAAGGAAACAGTCACCAAGGATATTTCTAGATTCTATTAGGGAAGTTAATGCACTTTTGGGTGGTTTAAATTTCCGACATTATTTAGTGTTAGTTTGGATGTAAGCTAGGTCTAGTGCTTTAAATTTTATCCATATTTGGCTCAGATGCTTAGATATATGGGTTAAAATTTATTATGTCTAAAGAGTCTTAGTCCTTATCTATTTGATTGAAGGCCATAAACACCTTTGAAATAGTAGCGTGTGGTTATGGTTCCCAAAGTATGTGTTGTAAGAGCATTTAATCAAGTTTCATATTGTGGAACTTAAAGAAGCTTACTAATGTAGTTGAGCTTTTCCTAGTTGGAAAAGCGTAGATGGTAATTCTTCAAGGGCCAAATCAACCTAAAATTAAACTTATTTTGTCTTTGTGCAAGGGTATTCTACACAACAGGAAGTTTACTCTGTACAAAGACCATCATACATGTCAATACTATTATCTCTAGCTCATTTTAGTCAAGACTTCATGTCAACAGGACAAAGTTAGAAGACGGGAAAAAGATTACCAGGAGATGTCCTAAATGGGGGAACCGCACAAACATCAGATTGTGAAGGACCTTGCTGGACACTACATGGAGATGAATCCTAACCCAACACAGGAGGAAATTAATAGGGATGAGAGTGAAGCTCTATCTCTTAGCTCCTCACTCAATAAAACCAAAGTATTGGTTGAATGGGTGGACTAGATCCATGATACAAGGCATAGTAGAGGGCACTTCAATGAGTATATGAAGATCATTCTGTTATATTGGCAGATAAATTTTATCTTTGGCCACATTGTAGTGGATAGAAAGGGGCACAGGGACGATGCGATCTGGTCATTATATTCCATGCACAACCACTTGAATTAGATGGACCAAAGACTGGATTGTATAGAGAAACAACCCTGCCTACCTTCCATACATAGTTCTGCTTAGGAGAGAGCAAAGACCCTTGTTCAAATTGCAGTTTCAGACTTGGATCCTTCATATTAATATCTCAAGTATTTTTCTTAGTCTCGTTTTTTTTGTAACTCTTTATAATTAGAGCATCTCATGGTAAATCACCAGTTACAAAGGCTATTTGATATCTTCTTTTTGTTTTTTCGCACCTATGGCCTCTCTTAGGAGGATTATGTTTTGATTATGGTTAGGTTTCCCTAGAGAGAAACTAACATGAAATATATATCTCACAATGTAATTACCAATTTTTTAGTTAATAAAATATTCACCTTACAAAAGAAAAAAGGATGATAAGGGAATACATAAGAATTCAAATAAAAAGAGCAGTAGCCTTTTTGATTGAAGAGCTATGGTGCAAGTTAATAGAGTAACTTGAAACATGTAATGTGGAGCTAGAGAAAACACTAACGCCAAGTATATGTGCTTTATTTATTTGATTCATGATTAAATAATTTACAAAGGACGATGGTCAGAACGGTTGTTTTTAATATGAAAAATGATGTAAAGTAGTTTTATTATATGTTTCAAGAGGATAAAGGTTAAAATAATGTTCCATACTTATGAACACAGTTAAAATTTATGAAATGATTGAAAATTCATGGGTAATAGTGATTTTTTTTAACATTTTATAGTTTTTATTTCGATGGATGAATATTCTACATAATATAGTTTAGGTGAAATATCAGAAAAGTTAGAAATGAGTGGAAAAGGAATTTTCAAAGTGAAATACAAGTAAAAACATGTAAATTTAAGTCAATTTGAAGTTGAGGATTAGGTGCTAAAGTTGAAATCCAAGTTAACATTAAAGGTGAATGATCAGTGTCACCCGAAAGCTTTATCATTATTGTACTTGAAAGATGGGTGCATGATTGATTGTATCCTACACCGTGTGTTTATTATTTGGTAAACAAGCGTAAACCATTAGCCATTTTAAAAATGGGAAAAGGAGGAAGAAGGATACAAACTACTAATTAATATCCTCCTAAATAGGTAAACTATGGGATTGGGAATTATTAATTGGGGGTTGAATCAGTGATAGTGAGGTTATTAAAATTTATGCTCATTTCTTATATTTTTATTTGACTTTTTCTAGTTATATGTAAGAGCATTCAGAATACAACGTAAATGTGCAGTAAAGCAAACTATTCACATGAGCACATAGTTCATCAATTGAGTAACACCCATGTTGTACCTCTGAGATAATAGTGGTCAGCTATCAATGCGAGAGCATCTAAGATAATTGTTTTGGTGTTTTTGTTTTAATTTGGAAGACCAATGAATAAAATAGATGTAACACTATAATGCCTAACCTTTTGAATAATATTAATCCCAAAGTACAAGGCTACTATAAAACTTCACACACTGATAAATATTGAATAATGATGAGCAAAAACAAAAATAATATGATTATTACAATTTTCAGACAGAAAATTAAACAATCATAAGTATGAAAACCTCTTATTGACGTTTAGAAGGTTCAAAAGAATATGCTTATGCTTACAATAAGATGTTGATGATTTATTGATTCAGAGGGAACTAATTAAACAAGTAGTTCATTAATCCATTCTCTTTAGTGATTATCACTTCAGAAGCTTCTAGGAATAGATTGAGACACAATTATTCCTACCTCAGTATCTCTATAAGACATAAGAATATGAAGAAGAACATAATGTGTTACTAGAAAAACTTACAGGAAACACAAACTGTGTAAAACTGAATTCATAATCCTTTTCTTTGTATTAAGGGTCCAGTAGATCAAAGGTTTACAAATGCTTCTTCAAGAGTGAGCTCTCTTTCAATGGTCAACCTCGTTCGGTGGTGAACAATGAACCCTTAATAACTCAAGAAGAGAGTTATTTATACAATAGTAGAACTAAGAAATATCCTAAACTGTTTAAGAATTTATTCTAGGAAAAGGAAATATCTTCATGCAAGAAGATAGATACAACTATTGAACTACTGCTTGTTGTCCTTGTTATTTAGGTTCTACTGGTTTTGGTTTTTGATATTTTTCCCTTTAAGCTGCTTGTATTTTTGATATATACGCTGGAAGTCATATTCACTTATGACCTTTCATCTAATACACTTTAATCTGATACACTTTGACCTTATTGACCTGTCAATATCCTTTAGTGTGCCTTTTTACTTTACTGTACATTTCAAGTTTTTACTGTGTATTTCAACAATAAATCATTTAGTTTTTTTATGTCTCAGCATTGGGTAGTTTAGATATTGATCATCTTTCTGTCTTTTAACTGTATGTTTAATATGCCTCTTCTCTTTTGTCTTTTAATGGTGTAAATTGTCTGCTTTAACATTTATTGTGTAAATGATTTCGTCTACTATCTCTTTGGTTTAGACCCGATTTCTGTTTTTACAGGAAAATCATTTGAAATAATTTCTCGAGAATCTGGAACAAACATGTTTTTAACTGGTATACAACCATTTATCCAGTCTCTTGGTCTTCTACTAATCACCTACAAAATATAACAATTGTTAAGAAAAACACAGGTTCATAGGGAGGGCCACAATGGCTTCATTTGAGTTGAAAGGTATGTCGATGGAGTCTGGAGCATTTTCGAGAGGTAAATAGTGGTTAAATCGGTTGCATAGGCTTAGGGTGGCTCATGAGTGTTATACATGTTTTACTATGTAAACATGCAAAAAGAGCGAAAGTGAGGGTTTTGGTGTTTAAACTGGTAAACGATTAACTTTTTAAAATTTGGCACAAAGTGAATAGTGGATGGTTTTAGCGTATGCGGGGAGCGGTTTCGGAGGCTCATCGCATCACTTTTGGCCATAGGGTGGTTTTTATCCTAGGGCATGCGAGTTAACATGGGAATGACATGTAACCACAAGGTGCCCAAGCAAAACCACGAGTCTCGTGTGCTCTCAGGCCTTTAAAGATTGAAGATCGAGAGCGCGCGATATGGCTGTGGATCGTTAGATCTGGGAGCTGGTGATCGGATAGCTATCGTGTGGTCGAGATGCATGGAGGGAGAAAGCGCGAAGATTAGCAAGCCCAGGGAATAATTACAAGTGATTTGTAATTAATTTAATGAATAAAGTGTGGGTTAAAAGGATAATGTGATGGGTTTAATAAAGTGGGATTGAGGTTAAAACATAGCGGATATGAGTTAAACGAGTATATTGGTGGAGTTAAATTTATAAACCAGAGGTAAACTAGACTTAGGATTAAAGGGGTTTTTAGGGAAATCAGGAGGGAAATTAATATTTCCAAAGGGGAATGGGTTTCACACTAGGGAAAGGGTGAAAATGAAGGGAAAAGGGTGTTTTCTTAAGAAATGATGGGATGATGAGGAAATTAGTAAGGATGTACTGGGGAATGAAATGAATGAGGAGAAGTTGACCAAATCAACTTATGAACATATTTTCACTTTCATAACTGCTCCTACACACTGAAACACATGATCAATCATGGTAAATGTACTTCTGCAACTTTTCTTCTACCTACCCATTTACTTACCCTAACAATTTCTCTTCACTTAATTGGGTGCATTTAGGCTAGGAGACCCTTTAGTTTCCTTTTTCGTCTGAAAATCAAACTATCTAATTCTAACCTTATAACATCCAAGGGATCAGATTAAACTGATGAGCCTCTTATTATTCTCTACCTAACCACTAATCTACGAAGATTAAACATTTTGGCTAGATCTTTATTCTCTAACTATAAACATGAAATTTAAAGCATGAACTTGTCAATATTAAACTATTTGATTGTCATGGGTTGTGGCATTTATGACAAGCTGCACACAACCATTATTTTGCATGAAAAAGTAAAAGTAGTGGCACTTGGACTTGCACACTTTCAGAGTTTATTGCTTTGTGCTTTTCTCTATAACCTAACATTTTATTTTTACCGCCATTTTTAGGGCATCTATTCTAACATTTTCTTTGATATGGACATGTTATCAAGATGTTTCCTAACATTTTTTATTCAATATTATTTTTGTCCATATCCTTTCTTAACATTTTTTGAAAAAATATTTTCATTTTTTGACTAATTTATTCTAACTTAACAAGACCAAAAAATGCTACAACATTGACTCCAACCAGGGACTTATTTCTCTTGTAGAATGCAGAGAACCTGTAGATCCATGTGCCTTCTCCTTGGGCTATGGATTATTTTACTGTAAAAATCACTCTGCCAGCTTGAAAAGTAAAAGAAACTGGAATTTTTACAATGGTAGTAATGAAATCTACTTCAACTTCTTAGTACTGAATGTAATGTTTGAGAAACCTTCATTTACAGGGTAAGTGGAAAACAACCCCTCAATATTTTGTAGCACAAAAGTGTTGTTTCCCTTTACTTCAGCAATTGCTAAAGGTCCAAACCACAGGTTGTCAAACTTGCCATGTTTTCCCTTTTCTTCTCAACTAGAATCCCATCTTAGAACTAGCTCACCTTCCCTGAAGTCCCTTTCTTTGGCTCTTCTATCAAGCAGATTTTTCATCTTATTCTTATAATTTTTCAATTTTTATTGAACTTCATCTCTATTTTCATTTAGTTCAATAATCTGATTTATTGTCCTTGAAAAATCATCAGGTTCATTTATTGAATCCTGCAAGAATTTTAAAATAGGGAAGGCCAAATTAGTAGGGAAGATTGCATCTTTCCCATAAACTAACTAGAAAGGAGATTTACCAGTAGATCTCTTTGTAGTAATTCTTTTTTCCCATATTGCATAAATTAAATGAGAGTCCCAGCTCTTTTTATGATCTACTAGAGTCTTTTTTATTACCTTTACCAGACTTTTATTGGAGGATTTTGTAAGGCCGTTACCTTGTGGGTAATATGGAGTTGAATGATGTAATAGAATATGATATTTCTGGAAAAACTTAATCATTTTAACACTAGAAAACATTGTTGCATCATCAATGACAATTTGAGTTGGGCAACCAAATCTCGATAAGATGTTCTCCTCAATAAATTTGATTACTACTAAATTTGTAGAATTTCTCACTGGGATTTTTTCCACCCATTTAGTGAAGTAGTATGTTGCAGTAAGGATCCATTTATGTTGATTACTTGAAGTAGGATGAATCTCTCCAATAAAATATAATCCCCATTGGCTAAAAGTTTTTGAGACTATTGATGGAAGCAATGGAAGAGCTATTAACTTTTGCTTACCAATAAACACTTGACAAGGAACAAAATCTCTCACCTTTTCTTCTACTTGTAAGAACAATGTTGGCCAATAAAATCCTCCCCTTAGTATCTTATATGTTGTTGATCTCCAAGCATAATGTCCTCCACAAAATCTTGTATGAAACTGGTCAATGATTCCTTCAGTTTCTGATTCTATTAAACATAATAACAAAATATTTAGTGGATCCTTCTAGTACAAATTTGCATTTATGATACAATACTTGACTGCTTTCAGTTTGAGAGTTTTACACTATCTTTTGGACAATCATGTTGGACATTCAAAATGGATTGAGAAATTCACAATATCTTGGTACCAATCTGACAACATAAATTTTTCATCAATGTGTAAAGGGTTGATCTGGTCTGAAGGTAAAGGTTCTTGTGGATTCTTTTCTTCAGGATGAAGGGAAGGTTCTTGTGGATTCTCCTCTATAGGATGAAGGGAAGGTTCTTCTGGATTCTCCCATTCTGCAAGGATAAAAGGTTCTTGTGGGTTCTTCTTATCTGAGGTTTAAGAAGTTTCTTGTGGATTCTTCCCTTGTATCTCTAAAACAGAATTGATTCCGAGCACTTTACAGTTGGATTCAGCTAGAAGCTTAGCTAATATTGGCCTTTTACTAGATTTGTATTTTTTATAGTTAGATCACACTCCAGTATTTGAGTGATCCATCTGCCTCTCTTTCCATCATTGTTTCGTTGGGTTAAAACAATTTTCACAGTATTGTTAGGAACATAAGTAGTAATAGGAGAATGTAGGACATGCATCCTGGATAATTTTAGGGCTTGAATAAGGGCATAGGCTTGTTTCTCAATGATTTCATACTTAAGCTCAACATCTCTCATAACCTTACTGAAAAAGGCTATGGGTTGGTCATGGGAATCTTCATTCTTTTGTAGTAGAATAGCAACAAGGGTTGTTTCCGAGGCAAAGGAAAAGATATTGAATGGTTTAATGTACTTAAGGCTGGCCAAGTTGGGAGCTTCAGAGATAGCTTTCTTGATTTGATCAAAGGAATTCCTGGAAGAGACAATCCATTTAACTTCATGATCCTTTTGGAGCATGTAAGTTATATCTTTTACAATCTCAAAATAATTTGGGATGAATCTCCTTAAAAATTAATCTTGCCTAGAAAAGCTTGAATCTCCTTCTTGTTTCTAGGTAAGGTCAATGTTTCAATGGTAGAGACATGCTTGGGATCAATCACCACTCCTTCTTTTGAGATTATATGGCCAACAATTTTCCTTCTTTGACAACAAACAAAGACTTTTTAGGATTCAATGATATTCTGAATTTTCTACACCTGTTAAAAACCTTCATAAAGTGCTTTAGATGTTTCTAATCAGATTTAGAAAAACAAATTATGTCTTCAAGATAAATAACCACAAATTTATTTACTTAACCCACAAAATCTACACCACAACTCTCTGAAATGTTGCTCCAGCGTTAGTTAAGCCAAATGTTATTCTGGCATACATGAATGTACCCCAAGGTGTAGTAAAGGTTGTCTTCTCCCTATCTATTGAATCAACATTTACCTGATTATAGCCTGAAAAAGCATCAAGCATAGAAAGTATTTGTGCTTCTGAAACCATTTGAAGTAACTGATCCATTTTGGGAAAAGGATAGTTATCTTTTAGTGATGCTTGTTCAAATTTCTAAAGTCCACACAACGTCTAATTTCTCCATTCTTCTTTCTAATAGGAACTAAATTTTCAACCCAATTAGAATATCTAAGAGGGAGGATGATGTGGGCATCTAGTATTTCCTTAATTTATTTCTCTACAGTTGGTACAAGAGCTCCATTGATCCTCCTAAGTTTATGCTGATAAGGGACTGCTTCTGGCTTTAAAGGAATCTTATGATGTATTAATCTAGTATCATAGGTTTTTAGATCAACATAGGTCCATCCAAAAACATCCTTATTATTTTGAAGTAAATTAAGATATTGAGCTTTGATCTCAGGATCTAGAGATGCACAAATTTTCATGTTTTTAATATCATCATTTGTTCCAATATTAATTTATTCTATGTCATCTTATGAAGAAACAGACTGAGGGTTTCTGAGGACATCATTTTGATCAAACAATTTTGCTGAAGGAATGAGGCTTTTGGGAATAAAATTGTTATACAATTAAATAATTTCATGATCAGCACTTTTTGAATTGAAATTCCAAGTATCATTTTCATTTGCATTTTCACCTATTTTTGTTTTATCTTCATCAATTTGTAGAACTAAAAAATCATCTATAACCCATGGAAAATATTTCAAATGTTAATCATCTTCAAATATCTGCAAGTGTTTTAGATTTCCTGGGATGGATGGTCTATACTTGACTTGTATTTGATAGAGTACATTGGTCTGATAAGGAATTTTAAATGAACTAGCAGAAACAACTAAGGCATCTGCATGAATATTTTGATCACTTGGAATATAAATCAAATTAAAACCATTAAAGAAGTTTTCTACTGAATCCCAAACTTCATTTCTATATGACCTAAATCTAGGACGCTTAGTCTGGAAAATATTTCTCACTTGTTTGACAATAAGTTCTAAATCAGTAAAAACACTTAAGTTTTGAACTTTTAAGCTTTTGGCTAATTGCAGTCCTAAAAGGAAATCTTCATATTAATCCACATTATTTGTAACTTCAAAGTCGAGTTTACATGATTGGGTGATATTTTCTTTTTTTGGTGAAATTAAAACTACCCCATCTCCTACCCCATCTTTTGTACAAGAACCATCAAAAAATATTTTCCATACATTAGTTTGATTTGGTTAAGGACTTTCAATTACATATTCTATTTTAACTTGAGTTTAATGTATTTGATTTGAAGAGAGTTGAAAGCAACCAAAATCCTGATCAATTACATAAATGGGATGGTTCCTTAGCTTGTATGTTTTGCAAACAGTGTGCACAAATATTACCTCTCTTTATAATCTTAGTTTTTCTCCTCCATAAACTGGAATAGTGGCATAAGACATATCCATCTGAAGAGTTCCCCCTAATTTGGCACAACAAGACCTAGAAAGGAGCATTCCAAATTTGGGAGGGATATTTGTGACAACTATATCAAGCACTACACTTCTCACTAGAATTTGGGCAAGGGTGACTAGTAAATCCTTAATCAATACTAAGCAGGGCATCCTTTTAGAATCAAAGGTGTACAAGTCCTGATAGGATCTAGTTATGTCAAGTTTCAAATGGTCCATGATAGTTTTTGGCATGAGGTTATTTGATGCTCCAGAATCAAGCATACAATTATATAACATGGAATCATTTTTCTTAAGAGTTACATAGAAAGGAGGCACTATTTCATCTATCATATCTGAGTGAGGACCAAAGACAACTACTTGTTTTTCATCTTACAGACTAATGATATCACTTCTAGCATTAATTGAGGTGTTTTGTATCCATTTGGAGACTTGATTTTATACCCAGGTTTTTTGGAAAGTTCTTAAAGTGGAATTGGGATTTTAACTCTTTCTAACTCTTTTTCAACATTAAATGTAGTCAAAGCTTTTTTATCATTTTGTGTAGTATCAATTGACTGATTTAATGGTCGAATAACAATTGTTTGAGTTTCAACAACTTTGGTACGAGGTTAAATTATTGGAGTCTCCTTAGGAGGTCTTCCAGGGCAAGGTCTAGGCCTAAGATCATATCTCTTGATCAACTCTGCAATTAAAATTTCAGAGAAGGCATGGTATTTAGAAACCTGTGAGGATTCTTGATCTTCTTGAACCTGATTTTGTTGTGAGAGAGGAATGATAATTGTTTGAATAGAATAAGTGTCCATGTTATTGATATCTTCAGTAATAGTCATGGTATTTTCATCAGGTTGTTGGACATCTATCAGTAAAGGAGTGGGAACCTGTTGATCATTACTAGGTCTCTGAAGAATTTGTAATTGTGGATTTCTTCTATACTGACCTTGATTTTGATTTTGGGGTCTAGTAACTATTTGTTGAACTATCCTAGGTTGAGTCTCAATCTTGGAAATTCTATTAGATAAATTTCTAAGAAGAGAAGTTATTTCATCTTTTTTAGAATCTTCAGTTTTAGTCTTAGAAGAGCTAGAGGAATTAGAGGCTTCTTGAATAGATTTGAGTTTTCTTTGGGCCTTTTCCTCTTTAGCTTTGAAGGAAGTTGAAGCGGCCCTATTTGCTTCCACCTCTATAGCATTTGTTTGCATATCTTCAAGAGTTATTGAAGTTCTCTCTCTTAGCATTACAACAAAATCATCGTCAAAGGATTTAGAAAACCTAGACTTAGTTGTTGCTACAGGGGGTTTACAATCAGGGGGCATCTTATGATAAAGTTTATGGAACCTTTTGATAAAATATTATACAAGTTCACCAAAGTTTATTTTAAGTTCTTCAAACTCAGTCAGAAAGTAAAGAGGATATTTCTTTAAACCCCATTGGTTTTTAAATATGTTTGTAAGCTCTTCCCAATTTATAATGGAATTTATAGGTAACTACCTAAACCAGATTCTTACATTTCCTTCAAGTGACTGTAGAAACAATCTCATGTAACATTTTCTTGTTTAATATTCACGTTTTCTGCAAAGTATAGAAAATATTGAGGATGGTCCTCAATTGTGGGAATAGTTTCTCCATTATACCTGGGAAGGTATTTCAAGTATCCAGCTGGTAATGCATCTAGGTTAGTAGGTAAGACTAAAGCTGCATATCTAGCTTGTACAATAGGTTGGAATGCCAGAGTGGCAGGTGGTGTATGAGGTGTTTGTGTGGATAAAAAAGAATAAGATGAAGAAGAGGTAAAAGAAGAAGAGGTAGAAGTAGGTGATTGAGGGGGTGTGTGACTATGTGGAGGTGAAGAAGGATGGGACCTCCTAAATAAATTTAAAGGAGTCTTAAGAACTAACTTTGGGACCTGTGAAGGAATATCCTCTTTTGGTTCAAAGAGTGGATTTCTATATACATAGATGGTCTCTTCGGGTTGTTCAGAAGTAGAAGTTTCAAGTCGTTCAAAAGTGGAAGGAAATGAATAAGTGGTAGGGGATATGAAATATGTGGGTTTGTATTCAGGAAAATGAACATCCAAGTCCAACTCATTTTTAGGTGATCCTAGTGGTAATGGGTGTTTTGGATGCTTTTCAAAAGAATGAATGAGGAAAGCTTAATCTAAATCAACTCCCCTATCTAATAGTTCAGAAACCCTAGGAGGTATGTGTGTCTTATCAGGATCAGATGGAATATTACTAAAAGGATCAAATGATTCTAAATCTTTAGACTACAAGGCTGAAGAGGAAGAAGAAGATAGTTTATGTCTCCTTTTAGAACTAGCCTTTTCTTAGAAGTTTTTTAGGATTTGATAGAGGATTAACTAAGTCAGATTTTGAATGAGATCTGGTGTGCTTATAAGGTGCCAGTTTGGGCTAGTGGAGTCGCCAGGTGAAAGATTTTAACATTTCTAGACCTTTAATAACCTTAAAGTAATAGAATGAATATCGTTGTCTGAGGAAAACTTAATAGAATTCGAATCCCGGAAATGGCGCCAGGATGAGATTGTACCTCTGATATAATAGTGGTTAGCTATCAATGCCAGAGCATCTAAGATAATTGTTTTGGGGTTTTTGTTTTAATTTGGAAGACCAATGAATAAAATAGATGTAACACTATAATGCCTAACCTTTTGAATAATATTAATCCCAAAGCAGAGGGCTGCTATAAAACTTCACACAATGATAAATCTTGAATAGTGATGAGAAGAAACAAAAAATAATATGATTATTACAGGTTTCAGACAGAAAATAAAACAATCATAAGTATCAAAACCTTTGACTGATGTTTAGAAGGTTCAAGAGAATATGCTTATGCTTACAACAAGATGTTGATGATAAATGGATTCATATGTAGCTAATTAAACATACAATCCATGAATCCATTCTCTTTAATGATTATCACTTCAGAAGCTTATAGGAATAGATTGAGACACAATTATTCCTACCTAGGTATATTTGTAAGACATAAGAACATGAAGAAAAACATAATTTGTTACTAGAAAAACTTACAGGAAGCAAAAATTGTGTAAAACTGAATTCATAATCCTTTGCTTTGGATTAAGGGTCGAGAAAATCTAGTAGATCAAAGGTTTACAAATGCTTCTTCAAGAGTGCACTCTCTTTCAATGGTAAACCTGGTTCAATTATGAACAATGAACCCTTAATAACTCGAGAAGGGAGTTATTTATACAATAGTAGAACTAAGAAAATATCCTAAACTGGTTAAGGATTTATTCTAGCAAAAGGAAATATCTTCATGCAAGAAGATAGAGACAACTATTGAATTGTTCCCTGTTGTCCCTCTTATTTAGGTTCTGCTTGCTTTGGTCTTTGATATTTTTCCCTTTAAGCTACTTGCCTTTTTGATCTTCACGATGGAAGTCATATTCACTTATGACCTTTCATCTGATACACTTTAATATGATACTCTTTGACCTTATTGACCTGTCAATATCCTTTACTATGCCTTTTTACTTGTACTATACATTTCAAGTTTTTACTATGTATTTCAACAATAAATCATTTAGTTTTTTTATGTCTGAGCATCAGGTAGTTTGGATATTGATGATCTTTTTGTCTTTTAACTATATGTTTAATCTTCCTCCTCTGTTTTGTCTTTTAATTGTGTAAATTTTCCGTTTTAACATTTACTGTGTAAATGATTTCTTTTACTGTGTCTTTGGTTTAGACCTGATTTCTTTTTGTACAAGAAAATAATTTGAATTCAATTCTCGAGAATCTAGGACAAACAGGTTTTTAACTGGTATAAAAACCATTTATCGAGTCTCTTGGTCTTCTACTAATTACATGCAAAATACAACAATTGTTAAGAAAAACACAGGTTGACAAGGAGGGCCACAATGACTTCATTTGAGTTGAAAGGTTTGTGGATGCAGTCTGGAGCATTTTCAGGAGGTAAATAGCAGTCAAATTGGTTGCAGAGGCTTAGGGTGGCGCAGGAGGTTTATACAGGTTTTACTATGTAAACGGGAGAAAAGAGCGAAAGTGAGGGTTTTGGCGTTTAAACGGGTAAACAGTTAACTTTTTGAAATTTGGTGTAAAGTGAATAGTGGGTGGTTCTACCATACATGGGGAGCATTTTCAGAGGCTGATCGCACCGCTTCTGGTCGTGGGGTGGTTTTTTCTTCGAGGGCACACGAGTTAATGTGGAAATGACACGTAACCACAAGGGGCCCAAGCAAAACGATGAATCTCACATGCTCTCAGGCCTTTAAAGATCGGAGATAGGGAGCACACGATATGGCTATGGATCATTAGATCTGTGAGCAGGTGATCGGATAACTATCGCATGGTCGAGATGCATGGAGGGAGTAGGCCCATAGATTAGCGGGCCCGAGGAATAATTACAAGTGATTTTTAATTGATTTAATGAATAAAGTGCAGGTTAAAGGTATAATGTGATGGGTTTAATAAAGTGGGATCAGGGTTAAAACATAGCAGATATGAGTTAAATGAGTATATTGCTGGAGTTAACTTTATAAAGCGGAGGTAAACCAAACTTAAGCTTAAAGGTGTTTTTATGGGTTTGTAGGGAAATTAATATTTCCAAAGGGGAATGGGTTTCATATAAGGACAAGGTGAAAATGAAGGGAAAAGGGTGTTTTCTTAAGAAATGATGGGATGATGAGGAAATTAGTAAGGATGTAGTGGGGAATGAAATGAATGAGGGGAAGTTAACCAAATCAACTTGTGAACATCTTTTCACTTTCATAACTGCTCCTGCACACTAAAACACATGATCAAGCATGGTAAATGTACTTCTACAACTTTTCTTCTACCTACCCAATTACTTACCCTAACATTTTCTTTTCACTTAATTATGTCTATTTAGGCTAGCAGACAATTTATTTTCCTTTTTTTTTTCTGAAAATCAAACCATCTAATTCTAACCTTATAACATCCAAGGGCTCAGATTAAACTAATGAGCTCCTTATTATTCTCTACCTAGCTACTGATCTACCAAGATTAAACACTTTGGCTAGATCTTTATTCTCTAACTATAAACATGAAATTTAAAGCATGAACTAGTCAAGATTAAACTATTTCACTGTCATGGGTTGTGGCATTTATGACAAGCTGCACAGAACCATTATTTTGCATAATATAGTAAAAGTAGTGGCACTTGGACTTGCACACTTTTGGAGTTGATTGCTTTTTGCTTTTCTCTCTAACCTAACATTTTATTTTTACCTCCATTTTTTACGGCATCTATTCTAACATTTTCTTTGACATGGATGTGTTATTAAGATGTTTCCTAACATCTTTTATTCAATATTCCTTTCCTCCATATCCTAGCTTAACATTTTTTGAAAAAATATTTTCATTTTTTGACTAATTTATTCTAACTTAACAAAACCAAAAAGTGCTACAACAACGCACACATATCAATAGAGTTTTTTTTTACATGGAAAAACAAAGAGAGAAAACCACCAATTTGTTTGTTATTATGATGTAAATTAAGCAGCCATTCAATTACATCAAGTTTCTTTCTAGTATCCACTCATAGGAGGCCCTAGCCCACTTCAGATAGCAAATGACCACTTGCCAAGAGGTACCAACCTCTTATGAATGTAGGCCACTACCTCCTCTACCCATTTTTCTACATTTCATACAATTTTAAAGCTAAAAACAAAGGATAATACATATACTCAGAAATATAAACCTAATATACTACAATAGAAGCTCCTTCCCTTTAGCTTTGCAGGTCCACTTCTCAACAAGCTCTAGTCTCAGTCCTCTACTCTGCTGTAAACATAGTTAACTCTTGGCACTTGAATTTATGCACATTACTCACTCAAACTCCACACAAATGTTGTATCCCCCACTTTCCTTAAAGGAAATCCTATGTTTTCTTCCTCTTCTGTGCAAAGTTCAATGTTGTTCTCTGTTGTCCTCCTGTTATCTCTATTGTTTCTATTTCTTAGTGCCTGATAGCATTATGTATGGATTTACTTGATTTTGTTCCATCAAAAACTAGAATTCCACTAAATCTACATTAAATGTAAGAATGGGCACTTGTGGATTCTCTATTCTGAGAATTTAGACCCAATCTACCATTTACACTCAACAAGTACCCCTATGTTCCTCTATTGAATTCATTTTTCGTAGATAACTTGGTCCTCCATTACTCTTCAATTCCACAGAGACTAGAGCTCAAAATGTACCTCAACAATGTCTCTTCTTCCTACTCTAGCTGCAACATGTGATCATGTCTCATAAATTCAATTCTATGGTGTCCCTGATCCATATTCCTTATTTAATTTCTTGTGGCATGAAAGAGAGATAAAAGGAGGTTTGTTTCATTAGTTTCCCTTAATACAATGACACCAACTTCTCTATGTGCATTTACTTTAAACTTTTGACTCATACATCCTCTATATACTATGCAGTGGAGTTGTCAACTCATCCATGTTTTCAAAAATATGCTACTACTTGAGCCGGATCCTAGATGCCCTGGTGACCCTAACGTTTTTTTAAATACAATTTTGTAAGGTTTATGGACTTTTGGGTACTAACTCACTTGAGTGCACTACTTCCAATATCATTTGATCACCTAAAGTCATTTAAACGCTTGCCCATAGTTATTTGATTCATTCATAGCTTGAAGGACCTTAGTCATTGGAATATGTGAAGCACCCACAAGACCAAGTCCTAGGTGCGCCTATGAATATTTGACATACTATCAAATGTCGGAAAGAACTTCCATCACTCATCTCTATTATTTGCTTCAAAATGTCAGTGCTTTATCCTCCTTATTTTTATTCATTATGGGCTTCAAATATTATGAGTTTCTAGGCCTTTGGGTACTACTCCCATTACCGTAGGTGTATGCCATCCCATAACCATTTTCAAATAAACCTCTAGGGTTTCGAGAAATCTGGGGTTCTAGGCTTCCCGCTACCCTGACTCAATGTAATCTCGTAACATATTTTTAAATATTCCTCCGGGATTTATGGGGTTTTAGGCTTCCTACTACTCCAACTCAATGCAATCCCATAACACATTTCTAAATATTCCACTGGGCTTCCAGGGCTTCTGAGGTTATGGGCACTACTACTAAGGGCTTCAAAGTCCTTACTTTAACTAATCATATCTTTTGATCCGTAGGGCCATTTGCAAACTTCCACATAGCATTGGAAATTTATCTCTATGCACTTTATAACAATGCCACTTTTAGGAGAAAGTGAGATGATATATTGAGACATAATCTACTCCAAAGTATGTGAATCCCCAACCATCATAATCATATTTTTAGGGCTTCTCCACTAATCCTTCTACTATGATGATTCTCTACATAATAAAACATGGGACTCCCCAACCATCATATTCATATGTTTATGGCTTCTCCACTAAGATTGCTATTATGATGATTCACTATAGAACACTGTAGAAACCATGGGACTCGCCCTAAATGACATGTTGATCAATGCCAAAATCTATTTCCTCTAACATTAAATCTAGTCTAGATGACATGAATGCCAACATGCTAAGTGCCACTAACCATTATGATAATGCCAATTGTCTAACAATCTCCCCCTTTGGTGTTGATGGAAAGCTCCCCTTGAAACCAAGCATGGTTTTCTTCCTCGTTGTTATTTTCCTTGGCATTACTAATATTCTCCCACTTTTTCATCAATTGCAAAGGATCCTTGTGAAGTCTCCCCTTGAAACAATGCAATCTACTCTTCAATTGATTCTTCAAGTTGAGTAGCTGCCAATACTCATTATAATTGAGTCATTTCGGAGGATGAGTCATAACCCCTACCTACTATCAAAGATACATAAAGGGATCTCTTGTGATTGGTTTAGTAAATATGTAAGAAGTTTCTTCTTTAGTGGCCACATATTCAAGTCGGACAACACTGGAAACAACTTGTTCTCTTAAGAAATTAAACTTGAATGGAATTTTCTTTGTCTTTGAGTGCATGGTGGCATTATTAGAGATGTTGATAGCACTAATGTTGTCACACATGATCATAATTATATTATTCTACTCTACCTTTATTTACTTCAATCTCTTCTTGATCCAAATAATTTTTTAGTAGCATTTGGTAGTTGCAATATACTCTTCTTCAATAGTTGATGGAGAGCTAAAGTCTTCTCTCTTGCTGACCTGGGACACTAAGAAAGATCCTAGAAATAATGGTACACCAGAGGTGCTCTTCCTGTAATCAATGTTTCCTTCCCAATCAACATTAGTATTGGCATTTAATTTAAACTCTCTACTTATAGCATACCATAACCCATAGTCTATTGTGCCTTACAAATATTTGAAAAGCCTTTTGATAACAATTACATGATTTTCATGGGGCCAGGCTTAAAATATGGCCACTAGACCTATTTTTTTCATGATGTATGGTTTATATGCTTTGAGATACAACATGCTTCTTATCATCAATATTTAAATGGTCTTATTTATCAGATGTGTCTCATCTTATTTGCATAATATGCAGTTAATAACCATGGGGGTGCTAACTGGCTTGCAATATTGTAGTCCAAATTTCTTTAGATTTTCTCATAAATGTTTGGATTGGGAGATGAATACCCCATCCCTTGATTTATAAGTTTCTAGTCCTAGGAAAAATGACAGTGCTCCTATCATGTAGATATCAAACTCTGTTTGCATACAATTTTCAAATTGATTTCCTAACTACTCCAGGTCACTGCCAAATATTATGTCATACACATACACCTCCATAATTAATACGTGGTCATATTCATATTTAATATACATATTTATATCTACACTACCGCTATTAAATCCCTGTTACTAAAGATATCTATCTAGTCCTTCATACTAGGCTCTGGGGGCCTGTTTGAGTCGATATAATGTCTTTCTGAGTTTGCACACAAACCCTTCATTTTCAATGAGCATGAACCCTCTAGTTGCTCAATATAAAATTATACTTCTAGATATCTGTTATCACTCAGGTTGTCCCTACGCTCCTAATAGGGATACGGCCGAGGTAACCACAAACCAATCTTCTGATTGCAGGTTCTAGCCCATCTGCAATCAGAGCGGGCTCTCTCCTTTTAATTCAACCTTAGTTGATGATTTTAGGCTAGCTTTCTGACTTCAAGGGAGTGTTGATTGTGATTGGAAAGAAGGTAGGATTCTCAAACAAAGAGGCACGGTAAGGTGTGATAAGTTTCGAACCATTGGGCATGGAGTCAAAGATTGAGGCTTGCAAGCGTTTTCTTGGTCACAAGGTGATACGGAGCGGGATAGCCAAACAGGATACAATTTTCTGTCTGCTGAAAGTACGGAGTGAACATCAGGAATGAAAGGCAAAGGAGAATCATTTCATCATGCTGACAAAGAGGAGAAATGGATGAATGGGATCCAGGAGAAGTTAAGAATTCCTAAGACATGTACTCATATGTGAAAGAAACAACCTAAACCAGATCATTTAAGAATACAAGCTCATAACTGTTTCTGAAGAAAACATTGAAAAGCGCAGAAATTGAACTTAAGGTGTAATGAAACAAATCTTAAGCTATTCTTTTTTCCTGCAATTTAGAAAGGCGGAAGAGTGGTAAAAAACATAAAATTAAACATAGGAGAGGAACACTTATTGGATCATGTAGAAGAACAGGAATTCCGTGATCATTCCTTGGCCAAGAGAAAACATCAAGTAGTTTCGCAATCCATGCTTTCAACAATCTTTGATTATGGAAATTATGAAAGTTACAGTGTGAGTCTTTGCTCAGAGAAAATACTGGAAAGAAGACTGACCAACAACTACTACCAACCAACCAACTCAAGGAAAAGTTTATTCCGGGCGCCTTGTATTTTTGACAATACCGCTCTGAAAAATTCTTCATTAAGCTCAAACTCTGATAAACTTTCTCTGCATTCATCTAAAGCTTCATCAAATGAAAGTTCCTCCCAGGACTCGGTCATTCTCTCTTATTGTTAATACATGGAGCACTTGGCTGTAACATTTGGTTCGTTCCTCAGTGGAGCCTTTGATTGAAATTTAAGTGGAGTCGCCAGGTGGATGCCTAGACTCTGAGTGCCTAATCTCTGTCCACCATCAAAGATCAGAACTAAGCATGACAAGCTTTGAAGAATAGGAGCACTTTCTCAAGTGGGGTTTAAAGATGAACATAGCACTTGAATCCCCAATGGAGTACGCAAATACAGGTCGACCGAGGCTTTTACAAGTTGGTTTCTTCCTCTGTAGGGCTGCAGACTGGTTGCATTGATTTATCTGAGGAGGTCCCCAGTTGAGTCGCCATTATGTTATCACTCAGGTTGTCCC
>APFE031751120.1:0-24057 GCA_000404065.3 Pinus taeda
GGCATCTTTAACACCACATCTAAGGTCAGCGCTATCACAGCAAAGGATCTCAACCCAAGCTGAAGCATTAGAGACAACATTGAGGTTGCATGAAACTCCAATATAGAATCCGGGGTTGGGAGTTCATCAAATCTACGCGCAACTACAAAACCTATGCTTATAAATGCAAAATTTGAAGCAAGAAAGGCCGTCCCGACCAGAGGCACGTACAGAAGTAGGGTGTCTCAAATGCAAAAGTCATCGTCACGACAAGGACCACTACCCCGTATTCACGAACTATATGGCGGGAGGGGGGCCGATGCCATTAAGGCTGGAGGTACAAGCAGGGCCAAGTGTGGCGCCCACACTCTGGTGTGCAATTTTTCAAGTAGGAGGAAAGCATGCCACAGACAACTATCTCTTGTTGCAGAAGTATACCTAGACTCCGCAGTAGATGTATTGCAACTTCTATAGATTAATGGGTCACAACGAGCGAACGTGTCGGAGCTATGAGCTAATGATGGAAAGGACCCCAACCTATCGAATGCAGACTGAAGCACGAGGTTTCAAACCAGCTGTAAGGCCACGCAGTGGATTCCAAGGGTGCGGGTGAGAAAGAGGAGGAATGGGGTCGGGACGAGGGCACGAACAACTGATCTGTTATAATTGCAGAGGGTCAAGGGACTACGCTCACAACTGTACTAACCCAACGAGAATATCTTGTCCATACTATGAGCAATTTGAGCATGAAATGGTAGATTGTTCGACGTTGACTTCCCAAATGTGCGAAAAGGGGGTATTACAGTCGACTCAAACCCAAAATATCCAAATGATGAGGTCTGAACCATGTGAAAAGGACCCTAGTGTAAACATGGTATTGAGGAGCGGTGCAACTACAGGGGGAGATGCGAGGGAACAACCCAGGAAAACTGGGAAGGGCCGTAATGGTCTTACAAAGGAACCTAACTTTGAGATGGAACAGGTGAAGAGGACATCTAAGGAAGCTCAGAAGAGCTTCATGGAGGTCTCTACTCCAAGTAGTAGGGATCCAACTGAGCTAAGAATGGATCCCTCTATGCTTACTACTTTTCTTGAGACATGTATGAAGCTGCTACGCGACAATAAGGCAGTTAAAGGACTGCAAGAGTTGATCACTAGGTGTGTAGGATCAGGGGAGCCATGTGTAGTCCAGAGGGAAAATATGCTCTGCGCACTGGGCAGGAGATGCGAATGACGGCACAAATCGGTGAGTATGAGATGGATCAGGTCATCCTGGATTTAGGATCAGATGCGAATGTGTTGCCTAATCAAACGTGGGAATGCATGGGTAGGCCCACAATATAGTGGTCTCCTATTCAATTACGAATGGCCAACCAGCAAAAGATTGTACCCATGGGAAGATTGCAAGGGGTGACAGTGGACATTGAAGGCATAAGTACGTAGACAAACTTTGAAGTAATAGAAATTGTTAATGACAGTAAGCCATACCCTACGTTGTTAGGAATAGATTGGGCCACAGACATGAATGGGGTCATCAATTTAAAAGGACGAAAGATGCCATTTGAGAAAAAGTCACTATGTGCTGTAGTTTCACTGGATCCAACTGAAGGAGCGTGCTACACCGAACCAGTGCGCGATGAGGATAATGACGAGGAACTAGACTGCATCTACTAGATAACAGCGCAAGACCAAGATTGAGTGAATCCCACAGTGGATGGGAGAATCTCATGGGAATGCGATAGTTCTTGCACATCAGATTCAGATGGGGAGATCGAACGATGGCAGAACCAATTGCATGAAGTCATAACACTCAACTGTAACATGATGATTAGATCACTGTGATGCGTGACAACTAAGGTACAACAACGGCCAGCAGACAACGACACAACATATGAGGAGGACTTCATCAATCCCTGCGGAACTTCAATCATAGAGCAAACGCAACATGGTGTGACGAAAGAAGTGTTGCGCATGACAATCACCCCAGTGTGGCATGCACATAGGAAGATAAGGTGGAACAAGAGCGAAGGTAGAAGGCAGTTGTAGGTATGGGTTGGACGGCTTCCACGGCAAACGCAATCAGGGCAGTCATGGAAAAGTAGTTCGGGCACCTGCTTACATCAGAGGGCATAGTTATATGTTGTACAACCATCAACCCAAATGAATCCGCACATAACAGGGGTTCATTGGGCTGATAAGACCATGAACAAAGCAAGGCGTGTGAAGAGAACTCTATCCATGGTCGGACATGATGAAATCAGAGAAGTGAAGAGAAATTCTCTGACCACTACCTCTGTAGTTCGACCTGAACAAGAGGACTTGGACAAGGGGATCTGACAGTTGCAGGAAGCCATTTGACGCGACACCGTGCGACTTCATGAATTAGAGGAAGTAGGGGCAAGGCTAAGGAGGAAAAGCGCAAAGATGGATGAAGAAATTGCAAAAATAAACTTAGGAGTCACACAAACAGGCCATGCGAATGTGTGAATAAGGGGACCATACATGGCTAGCCCTCCTATGATACTAGAACAAGCTGTGACCCTCCTATCATGGTTGCGATCGCACCCTACTACACAAGGGAGCCCAGGCCACGATGCGCTACCTAATTCAAGGGTACACGAAGGGTGTTGGCAACCCAGGCTAGCAGGGAAGAGGAAGGCTCACATGAGGGGTGTGACCGCCTGACTATATGTAGGAGGCCTAGTCCTAGCACTCCACATAGTTGAAAGAGGGCGCGGGACTATAAAAAAATCTGCAAGAAAGTTGCACGATTCGGTCGTGGCGTGCAAGGCTAGTCACAAGCATCGAACACATCCGTGTAATAGGGACTGTGCTGCCACATGGGATGGATGGAGGGTGACCATTGCAGCTATTGTTCATGGCAAGATGTCCCATTTAAGACACCGAGGAGCGGGTGGCGGGCCATTAAGACACAGGGTTGGATGGATTTTCCTCGAAAATCACATTAATATGCCACGAATGAGGAGCACAACCAAATTTAAAATCGAAAGGGTATATAAATCACAGGTGGCTTGTTACCACACATATGTTAGCTCCTTACATAGGAAGTTGTTCAGGCTTCAAATAAAGCAGCACAGGATGAATGAGGCAATCGTGAAAGGAAGCCCGTGGTTTAAAGACATGCCAAAGGTAATACAGGAGTCCCTACTTAGGTCGATATCCAAAGCCAAGGACATTATAGCCAAAATCCCTAAATCACCTAGGACATCACGAACCAAGAAGAACCCACAGGCAGCAAGACTGGTCCGGATGTCTCTACGAAATCCATGATTCGGAAAATTGTCGATGGAGGAAAAAGGCAAAAACGTTACTATTGAGAGCGATGTAGAGGACGAAGATCCTCCGACCTTTGTAGAAGAAATAGAGCCCAAAGAAGAAATGGAAGAAGATATCTAGCCAGTAAAGCGACCCAAGTATGTTCCTCCAAGGAAAGGGAAGGCCAAGGTACCTAAATATTTGGATGTCGTTGATAGAATACTCATCACCTCGTCTCTCCCTAAAGGGGTTACGTTTGAAGGAACAACGACCAGTTGCATCTCTAATATGAAATTTGAAGACTAGGGCCTTGCGGATACTAAGAAGTTTCCCCATTTGGAAACAAGGAAATTAATGGAGCAAAGCATGGAGGGGGTTGTTACAACCTTACAGCCCTAGGAATGGCTGCGAAAGGTAAAAGAGGCTGGGCTACTCTGCCTCCTGTCAATTCCACATTTTCATCAGCCCCCCCATTACGATATTGGTCATCAAGCAACTGCTCTGCCTGGTACATGATGGGTACTTATGGATAGGTAAACCCATTCCCATCATGGCGGAGCTCATTCATAGGATCTCTCGGCTTCCCTGTGAAGGTAGGGACCCCACATAAATTGTTGATATGAGTGGCGATTTTTCACTGAAAGAAACCCTGAAAAAGAAATACAAATTGGAGAAAAAGCAGAGAGGGTATGCTATTGACAGTATTTCGGACAAAGGGGTCCACATTGCTACCCAGTTGCTAGCAGGAAAAGTGATGCAAAAATGTCGAGGCAACGAGGTCCCAGCAATAATCGTCACGCTAGCTGAGAAATAGACCGAACGGGAAAAATTTAATTGGGCGCAGTTCCTCTGTGATGAATTCCTGACCAACTACAAGGAGGCCCAAGAGGAGGGTAAGACCTTCCACTATGTGTGGTTTTTATTATCCATCCTTTTGGTTACAAGTGAATTACTCAAAGATAGTCAGTTGCCTTCTCTAGACCAGGATTGGCCAAATGCTGCAAAATACGCGTCGCTCTTGGTGAGGAAGGACGCCGCAAGAATCTGGGAAGTCGAGATTTTCTAGATACTAATGGAAGCAAACATTCGGCAGTGGAATAGCCAGCAACCCTGTCTATCTACCAAGATCTATGATAGTGTGATGAATGTAGCCAATTTTAAGGCAAATATGCACCATGTATACATCCGAGAGCGCAAGGATCTAGAACAGACATGGACCACACTTCCCTTCATTGCCATTGATGAGGCTATTTTTTCAATATTGGATACCTGGCCATCGAAGTGGCACGAACCTGATGCGGTAGGGCGCGATGAGACCACCATCCAAAAATAGAAGGTTAAGGCCAAGCGCTTAGCATAACAAAAGCGAAACGAATAGCACGTTGCAGAAGTACAAGTGGCCCGGGAGGCAACACAGGGTTCTACAGGGAAGGCACAAATAAAAGGGCCTGCTACAACAGAGGACAAAAGCGGCCCGAATGTGAGCACAGAGCTGGCCATGGATACAGGGACAGAAGGTATGGCACCAACGACCACTGGTTCGCCCTTAAAATGACCACGGTCTATGGAACAGTCAAAGCCATGGAAGAAGACCAAGGCGTCTAAGTTGGATGGGGAACTTGTCACATTAACCAAAGGTGACCTGGGCGACATCGGGGATATAGTTTGCAAAGTCACCCGGGAGGTGCTCGATGGGGCCATGACGGAACAACAAACTGTATTGGGGGTGCTCCGCGTGCAGCTGCAAGAATTTGGAGCACGGGCCTCATAATCGGTAATTGTCGCTACCCATGGAGCTATGGGTATGTCAGTGACTAAATAGCTTCTACAAGCCAAAATGGCTAATACTATCATACTACCGACAAGAGCAGTGATAGCAGAAAATGCGGCGGACAAAGTTGTGGTAGGCCAGCTGCTACAGGCCAAAATGGCTAATGCTATCATACTACTAGCAAGAGCAGTGACAGCAAAAAATGCGGCAGACAAAGCTGTGGTAGGCCAGTTTATGGGGCTTGGCTTAAATTTGGCTGCCCTCCCACGCGAGAGCTTATACTAGCTCCAGGATGGCACAACGATGGAGCTCCGCACTAGGGAAGGACATGTGGTACAAGTACTTAGTGAGCAGCAAATAAACATAGAATAGTTGAGCCTCCAACATGATGAAGTGGTAGCACAAAATCGATAGTTGGAGCAAACTGTGGAGGAAGCATGTTTTCGTGCCCCTGAGCTAGAGATTGCGGCAGATTTACCTGTTGGCATACAAATCCACAAGTCGGTCAGTGGGTTTCGCGAAGCAAAGGAAGAAGCCGTGAGGATCTAGTTGGCCCTCAACTTGCAGGTCGCCGAACTGAAACTGAAATTACAGCCCTCTACACCACCGGAGGTCACAAAGCAACAGAGAGGCATCATTCAATCGGAGCAGGAAACAATAGCAAGGGCCATGTAGGAGTGCGCTGGCTTGTTGGACCAGTCACTTATAATTCTTACTTCACTACAGGAAGACCCAACCTTACACCGCCTGGTAATAGAGGCAAGGGAACTATAACAAGCCTATGATAATGTCAGGGGGACCACGCAAATCGTTTCCATTATGCATTGCTTGGCCAAGATGAGGGAGGCCCAGGCTCTTAAGATACAAGCTGACGCTGCTCGGCAGAAGGAAGCAGTGATTAAAGAACGTATTCAACTTTGGCTTGATGAGGCATTCATGGTGCCCACCACCATTGAGCGAAAGATGGAACACATGCAAGCACTCGGACAAGCAGCTGAAACTAATACTGATGCCTCGGTGGCTCGTGTAGAACAGGTACAATATATGGCAGAAGATTTTGTTGCAAGTGTAAGCGAAGCATAGAAATTGATGAATGACCTCTGCACGAAGATTGCTGCACGAACCGAGTGACTCGGGACAAGTCACGATGATTGTGTTGGGGGCCTGTTGGGTAGCGAAGGCCCTACGTAACAGTTTTGGGGCTCAAAGTCCACAATTTTGGGTAAAAGTATGGTATGGTAAAGACTCCGCGAAGTGCGCAGAGCACAAATTGTAATGAGTCAAGTCAAAGGGTTGTCTGCCAGAAAATAATGTAAGGAAATAGAAAGTGAGTCGGTTAGCCCATGGTCCGCGGACCATGGAAATGTATAAATAGAGCAAGGCTCTATGATAAGAAGTTAGTTTTTGTTTTGGATCTTGAATGTTATGGGTTTAAGAAAGTAATAGTTTCTCTGTGCCTGTAAGTTTGAGTCAAGGGTGTTGGTAGAAAGATAAAAGCTCTACAGCTGTGTGCACAAAGGCTTGGTAGAGTTCCCAGCTATGTGCACGGACCCCTGTAGTGGAGTGTGCAGGGCGCATCTGGTTGTATTGACAGAAGATAAATAAAAGCAAGAAGTTCTTAATATTGTGTGCTTTCTTGGAATCTATTTGTTGCTTATGTTCTAAATTTATGCAGTGTCTCTTTTTTGTTAATGATGATTGCGCACACTGGGTTTTATTGTTAAATGTTTGCTTAAAGATTGTAAGAAGAACATAACTGTAACAAATTCATTAATAAGAAAGTACATTTTTACGGATCTATGTGATAGTAGTACAGAGTGGCGCAAGACTGCAGAACGATTCATGACCTCTCCAGACCACATTAAGACATCCCAAGGGTTCGAAAACCTGGTTCTAGCACCCTACCCTACTACCTTGAGTGAGACTTCAGTCTGCGCTTCGCGGACTATTGCTGAAAGTGCTCGTAGTGTAGGATTTGTTTGGCTAATAACTCTTTCAAACCCAAGTTAGGCCCCAACAAGCCAACAATCCCTAAATTATCTTTCACCGTGCAATTTTCTTTCAGTAAAGTAATATGATTTCTTTATCTTTTACCATGCAATTATCTTTCAAGAAAGTAATATAATTTCTTTATCTTTTACCAAAGTTCACATGCATTCTATGAAAACTAGTATGACTTCTTAAATCTTTTTGTTTGCAGGATTCACATGCATTCTCTCTTCAAGAATAACAACATCCGTGCAATATATTTTTTTAATAAAACAACATGTTTATTTGTTTTTAATATTTTTGTTTGGAGGATTCACATGCATTCTCTTTTCAAGAGTAACAACATCCTTGCAATATATTCCTTTTAATAAAGCAACATGGTTTCTTTGTTTTTAATATGTAAATTTCTCATGCATGTTTTTAGAAAATTATTGCCTAGAAGCCCTGCAAAACCTTCCAATAAAATAATTAATTCTTTTACACAAAATCCCTGCAACTTTCAAGAGTCTAGAGCAATATTTCCAATTAATAAAATAACCTATCGTTATTTGCAATAACCATGAAGTCCCATGTGCATCAAAACCTTCCAATAAAACAATTAATTCTTTTACACAAAAATCCCTGCAACTTTCAAGAGTCTAGAGCAATATTTCCAATTAATGAAATAACCTATCATTATTTGCAATAACCATGAAGTCCCATGTGGATACCTCATGTTCAGGAATACCTTTAATTGGAGCCACAACATTTCTCAACAAAGTTGTGATGATGAATTCCTAGATACTTCACCTCATGAAATCTCCAGTTGATGAAGATGAAAGTAGTTTTTCCAGTTTACTAATGAATTTAAATAAAGAACATGTAAAACTTTTCTTTCTTTCTTCTTCTTCTTCTTTTCTTTTTTGAATGAGTTATCATTTTGTTTATTTGATTCAAATTAGTTGCCAACTAAATCATAACGGTTCTTGTTTTCAACCATTTCGTTAGACATGGTAAACATAATCTTTTCCATTGTGAATATCAATGTAAATGCAACTTATATAGATGCATTTATAGAGATATTACATCATTGTAGAATGCTTCCCTAAGCACAATAAATGGATCTTGATATGCTTATGTTTTTTATTATTTATCTTTCTAAAATTAATATAAAATTATCTTATTTTACATGAATATCAAAATATATTTTGTATATCTAGTTCCTCTTATTTTTTTTATTATAGTTGACATAATAAAAAATATGATATTTCTATATGTGATATATTTATAATAAATAATTCAATAATTAATTATAAAATCAATATTTAATCATTCCTTTTTAAAAAAATTTTCAATTGTAAAAATATAAAACAAAATTTAATCAATTTTTTTCAGATTTAAAACCTAAATTTAGATAATCATAATAGATATTTGTTTATGTAACACAAATTCAGCTTTGAGATTTTATTTTTTTAATAAATATTTTAACGTCGTAGAAACATTTCATAAATCCTTGACCTGAAATTATGATATAACAAATATTTTACCGCTGATATGGCGAAGTCTTTACCTAGAACCTTTCAAATATTGATATAACAAATAGTTTACCGCTGATATAACAAAGTTTTCACCTAAAACCTTGCAAAAATTCAGCTATAGCCTCGGCAAACATGAAGTGACTTTCTACCTAAAACCTTACAAACATTCATCTTTTACCTTCCCAAACATCAAAATTGCAACCATAATTATCATTAGCGCGCAGGGCCTCTCAAAACAACTGATCAACTAATATTTTTATTAATAACATCTCTCTGTATATAAATTTTCAAGGATCAGTACTGGACAATGCGATGGAGATCGGATCTGAATAAAACAAGATGGGAAATCAGAGGAAAAGGACAAGTATGTAACTGGGATATGAGTTGAACTCAACTGGATCTTACATATTCTAATAATAACGCCACACTAATTCCAACAAACACAGTAAAGAGAGAAACAGTATTTTAAATGCATGATGAGAGGTAGTGAGTAGCTAGAAGAGGTGGTGATGCTTTTTGCCCTCCGCTTCTTTTTCTTCTTTTTTCGATTCCTTCTTCTCGTGATGTTCGTGGAAGACGTAACCCCCTGCTCCCACTGCACCTGCTGCAGCTATCTCCTCCTCAATCTTGTGCCTATGAGCATTCTCTGGATCCTTCTTGGCTTTGTGTTTCTCATGCTGTTCATCATTACACATACTTTAATAATAATTAAGTAAATTTAACAATTTCAGTTAAAGTCAATGATATTATTTATTTCTAATAAATTTATGCTGCTTAATATTTTAAAATCAAAATCAAAATTAACCATCTAAAGAATAAGAAAGTTACCAGTGCAAAAGCTCCAACAGCCACAGCTCCGAATCCACCCAATTCCTCCCTATGCTTGTGATGCTTCTCCTCCTTCCTTGCCTTCTCATATTCATCAACATTGCCAGCAGCATAGACATCTGTGCTTTCAATCACCTGCTCACCCCCATCTTCCTTGTGGTGGTGGAAGAGGTGGTGGTGTTTCTCGTCTGACATCTTATCCCAAAGCAGACACAATAATTCTTCTCAGGGTTGTTAGAAAAAATGAATACAAATGGCTCACTGTGCAAATGAGAAAGGTAGGCGCTCATTATATAACTGGCGCTGGACGCTGAAGAAGGGTTAATAGCGCGTACAAAGCGCGCTGACGCGGTACGTTATGAGTGGCACCCAACTCTCAAACCTTTCATCATCTCTTTTCTCCGCCGTGGGAAGAGAAGGGTAGGTTTGACAAAGTTGCCATGGATATATTATATATTATATGAATTTTAATATTTTAATTAAATTAGTAATGGAAATAGAGATTGTACCTAAAATTTTTAATAATTTTGTTTATAAAGATTGAGATTATTTTTAATTTTCAATTATAAAACAATATTATATTTATATCATGAGTATTTATTCTATATTCTTACTAATTTTTTTATTTAATATAATATAATAGAATTAATTTGAATAAATCTTTTATAATATATATTTAAAATATAGTATATTTACTTAAGTTTAAATTATTATATAAAATAAAATATTTATAATAATGTCATACATAATCAATATTATTAAAATGAATTATATATATAATTATATATATATATATTATATATATATATATATATATAAATAGTCTCTTATGACCTTCATAAGGTCATTCACATCATTTTCTTTTAAATTTTGGTGAGTTTCGGTCTTTTTTCTCCGTAATTTTTTGTTTTGTTTAATTATAGTGTAATTCAAAGATATATATATATATATTTATCTGGATAACCCATATACAACGGCATCATGATAGCGATATCCACAGGTACCACATTAATTAAAGGTTAATTTTGTAAAAGTCGTGGGTGCACAGCATCTGTTCATCAAGTCCATCGCTTAACAATAAAGCAACTAACTATATTTTATGGGGTTAGTAAAAGAATCGAAAGAACGTTGATTATGTAATGTTTATGGCATCACATCCTTCCAACAAATGAGTATGAATGAATTAGGACTTTTTAGTTACAAAGTGAAGCGTATAAAATTTGACATTTTACTATTTCGGAAAAATTGAAGCTTATCCCACTCTTCCACGTTTTATAGTGCTCTTCACATTAGAGTCATGATACAACGACGTTGAGTGGATTGAAATTCTTCAAGTCATTAAGATAATTGTATTAAAGGTGAAAAAACCTTGAGCAACTTCTTTTTGACTCATGTTTAACTAACCTTATCAACAAATGTATTTGTTTTTGAAAATTAATGTGAGAAGTGGTGAACACAGAAATGTGTGTAGTTATTTTCCTTATCACAGTGAACGTGAGAGGGATCTCAAACGTTTGCACACCCAAATGACTTGGTATTTTAAGTAATGCTTTACGTATAAAGCTTATTTTCACATTTTCAAAATGTAAAGCCTTGGTGTAAGAGCTTATGCTAAAAGGGCACATGGCATTTTCATCCTATTAGTATGGATATTTGGGTAGGAATGGAAGTAATGGATATTAGGGTTTTTTAGATTACTCAAACATATGAGGACAGATGTAATTAGATAGGTTGTGCAACATATTTATTAAGTTAGATGCAAGGGGAAGAATTGGTTGAACGAATTAAGGAGGTGAACCAAGAGTTATATGGACCAATGTTTTAAAATTCGGCTGAACCAAATTGGATTCGGCCGAGCCGACCATGTCGGACCCCTAGCTGGGTCGGCTCAGTAGAAAAATTGGTTTGATAGCTGGTTTGTTACCGAATCAACCAAACCGATCCAACCGAGCTGACCGAGTCAACCGAGCCAACTGAGTCAGACCCTTAGCCAGTTTGTTAAGGTGTTGTGGTTGGTGGATGGGGAAAGATTGGCTATGGGCCTCATTTATGAGGCTATGGATCAAGCAAAGGAGCAAATAAAGGCAACATACAAGGATGGAGTGGCTAAGTATGGGTCCATTCTGGAAATCATTGATTAAAGATGCAACAATCAACTCCATTGCCCTATACATGCAGCTGGGTTTTTTCTGAACCCAAGGTATCCCTATAAAGCATTGGAGGCAAAAATTAAAAGCTTTATTGGGGAGGTTAGCAGTAGCTAGTAGTACTGGTGTCTAACGATGTTTTACAGTTTACTTTTGTTGTAGAGGTCATTTAGAACCTCCTTGGTTATGTGTTTTTGTTTTAATCTCTATATCATGTATGTATTAGACAGTGCACTAGGTGTCATTTTGATATAATGGATATATTCATGAGCCTACTTCTATCATATGTTGTCTTCTCTCTATATTCTAATGCATTGTGTTTGGAAACATTAATGAAAATCTTAAAAATTATGTTTTTTCATAAAAAAAAATATTTAATGTATTTTTTACAATGACTGAGTCATAGAAATCAAACCATCCGAGTTGATACCAAGACGGTGTTGGAGTTGGGGTCAACCCTGAGCCAGTTTCGAACCTGAGTCGAAGTTTTAAAACATTGATATGGACGAGTACTCCACACTTGGAAAACGCAACATGCAAGAAAAGTGTATTAAGGCATATGTCACCACAGGTCATGACCAATGGACACATTCACCATACATACATCTTAGACACACTATCCTTGGGTGTATCATGTATATAAATTGGGATGTGGATGTATGAGGTCGACTTGCGCATGGACAAGTTGGAGGCATGGAAACCCCAACAATGGGTAAGTTGGTGGACTCACCACAACTTGAGTAAACCACATACTGGAACGATGGGTGAGTTGGTGGACCCATCACAACTTGAATAAACCACATAGTTGGATGATGGGTGAGTTGGTGGACTTATCACAACTTGAGTAAACCACAAGATGGAAGGACGGGTTGGATATATTCAAATCCAAAGGGGTGCAACATTTCATTATATGTTGGCATCAGTTAGTTGAATTAGGGACGCACACAACACATCAAGCAAGAAGGCACAAGGAGACAAGACATTCAATCAGAAAATGATTGAATGGAATGAGTGAATAGACTTGAAAACTACAATAACTTTGATCAAGGTTGTGGGCAGTGCAAGTTAATGGAGTTGGTATAGCAACCAAGAGAGCAAGAAATAATTGCAACAAGAGGTCGTACAAAGACATGTAGGAAAGTCAAGGAGACAACTTGTTCGAGTTCTTGTATAGAATTTTAATAAGATATGACTCCCCTCTTGTAGTTGTATTGTATTTCTAAAATAATGTATCAATATTATTATATAGGTGCTAAGCACATCTCGGTGCTACCCAAACATATAAGTTGTACCATTATTTATGTGTTGTCTGTTTTATGTATACTTGTGTTTATGTTTTATGCATGAATTGCTAAAAAATTTTAAGTAGTGTTGCAAGGTAGGGCATGGCTAGTCATGCACCAAGATGAATGAAATAAAGTTGGAGTGTGTGACTTGACTTAGTTGTAGCTCAGGGATGAGTTATGAGCACACACTAAGCTACGATGCATAGTTCAAGTGAAGTAAGATTGGGTTGGTCTAGCCACCAAGTTTGAAACACTACGATGTTGCACATTCACATGAGTCAAACAACTTGGGCACTCCAAGTGAAGTGAAAAATCTCAATAAATTACGGTGCCATGGTAGTTGGTACCAAAGCTTGTTTGAGGCCATTTTGGTTCTCTTCACAACTATCACTTCTATGATATTTGGTATCAAATCTTGTTTGAGGTAATTTTGGTGCTCTTCACAACTGCCACTTGCATGATAATTAGTATCAAAGCAATTTTGGACTTAACTAAGTGGCAAGTTAGAAAAGAAACCATGAACTTGATATGAATCAAGTTATTTTGGTGACAATGGCACCAGAACTCATATTGCAAGATAATATTGTAGTTAGTCACTAATTCTAAGGTCACTACCTTAACTTAGTGGCAAGTCGATTGCTCCAACAAATAGGTAGAAAACTTGGAAAGTGATAGTAGGTCATGCAAAGAGTTCTAAGCATCTAGACAAACATCCCAAAAATTGATACGACATGAGTTAGGATGAGCGCACCCCTAGTGCCTTGGCATAATAGGAAGATAAAGCACCATTTGGATGGATTGGTGAAGAGGAAAAGTTGGTTGTTTTTGTGATATCCTTGGAATGACTTATTGAACAAGTGTGACTCCAAGTTGAGGTAGTAGGCCTTGAGGTGGCATAAGGAAATTGGAAAAAGAAAATCATTGGTGACATGAACCAATTGCAACCTTAGCACCTTGGTGTAGCAAGTCATCACTATCAAATATCTCACTATAGAAGATTGCAAATAGAGTTTGCAAAATCAAGGCTGAGATGGATTTCATTTTGTGAATGTGGTGGTGGGTGGCTTGAAAGTGGCATCCTTGGTGCACATTGCTTGAACCCAAAACTTTGTGAATGAGAAAATTGCTACATCTCTCCTAAAGAGTAGCCTAAGTTTCTTCAAGGAAACTAACTAATAGGCGAAGCTGATAGCAAGAGTAGTTCATTTCACACCATTGAAAGTTGAGGATTGGTTTGGAAACTTCAACTTCACAATAGCTCCATTGGAAAATCATGTGATGATTTTGGGGTAGGAGTTCTTCAATATTTCTAAGGTACTTACCCCAGTTCATGAAAAAACGTTAGTGTTATCAGATGAGACCAAGACACTAAGTGTTCCTATGATAATGAAGAGAAAGATTGGATAGATACCTATGATGTCTATGATTAGGTTAATTAAGGGAGTTGGTGGAAGTGCAAACAAACCTTGCCACATAGTGCAACAACATGACACAATTATGGATGTGGCATAGTTCAGTGGCATGGGTCGAATAGAGAAGAGGTTGATCACCATGGAGACATCAATAAAGTTAGTCTTCGAGAATATTAGGAAATTTTAGAGCCTATAGAGTAGTAAGAAAAAGTGCAAGTATGGGTGGAAGTTGACAATCATAACCCTTACAGAGGTCATTGAACAAAAAAGTCAACGTGAGTAACCATGCAATTGAATGAGGTTTGAACAAGTTGGGATGGATCAATTAGATGACTTACTTGTGGAAACATCTCTAAATGTTGGATCAAGTAATTTGTAGAGGAACTCACTCAACAAGACTTAGAGACATATGCAAAAAAAAGTAGGTAGAAAATATCAAGACCATGTAGTGATTATGAACTTTTGTAGACAAACCATGGGAATATATAACAATTAGCTTAGCATAAAATGATTGGAAGAATTGGGATGCACATATCGAGAAGTAAAGCAAGTATTGATGTATTTATGCATGAAGAACAAATCAGGCACAACATTTTCACAGAATATTGGAATCTACTGGGTGTTCACTCTTCATTAAGAAGGCTAGGAAGTGTGGCATTGCTAAGAAGTAGGAAATGTGGCCTTGGAAAGGAGGTGTTACAAAAAATTTCATACAAATGTGACTTAGTGTATTGAAGAGAGGTGGTGACCTTACTCCAACATGATATAAACAATAAATATTGAGTTGCAATTTGGTTGTTTGATCAAATGGTAGTAGTTGGCATGTTGGGTTGTGGACATGACTTGGAAGAGTTAGGCAAGGAGAAAGAGTTTTCCTTGAGATAGGGTTGGATAGGAAGACTATGTTGTGGAAAAAAATGAATATGTTTGAGCATGGGAAAGTGTATATTAGTTTTGCACATGCCAATTGGATTAGCTACAAAACTAGTGCAAAACTTGAGGCCAACAATGTGTGGAAACTATTGATTTTCTAGTGCAATCAACACTAGTATAGGTTTTTCACAATTGATAACTACTTCCAATGATATAATTAAACTTCTTCTAGATTCCAATCATAAAGCAATTATACATGAAAAACTTCAACCATTTAATTTCATCAATAGAGCAATAGAGATATAATGACTAGTAAACAAGAGACAACAAAAATTAGGCTTCAAGCTAGGGAAAATTCCATTGGGGCAACCCAACCAATATTTCCTTATGAGAGAGAAATTGTGTTCATCAATAGTACATCAAAGAATATTCCAACAAGATTCTGAATATGAACTCAATTTTTCCAAGTCAAAATTAGTCAACAAAGAGAGAGAAAGTCAACTTTTAGTTAAAGTATGACCTGCAATAGCAGGGTTGAATTTTGACTTGTGAAAGCTCTGAACATGAGGTTGAAATTTGGTCAATTCCTGTATCAAACAATCCTATAATTCTAGATCAAAGGAGAGAGAGTTGACATGTGATGAACGGTCCACAATAAAGGTAAAAACTCAGTCAAGACAAGTTTACAATATTCAGTATCCAAGCACAGTCAAACCCTCGGTCAAACAAATCCAAAATAGCTCAAGTCAATGCAAGTCAGAGAAATTCAAAACAAATAGAAAGAAGTTAGGCAATGTTGGTTAGAAATCCTCCTTTGTCTCCTTTTCATGTGTGGATTAGCCTCTGTGATTTTGAGATGAATGTGTGTGATGAGATGATGCCCAAATGAGCTCCAACAAATTCATATATGTGTGTCTGTGTTTGAGGAGGTGTCTTTTCACACATGTGAGTCAACTTGTCCTTTATGAGTTTGACTTGTTCAAAGTAAAAAATATGATTTGTATCCATTATTTTTCAATGAAAAGACTGACTATAGCTACCCAATATTTCAACACTCCCTCTTATCTATGGATGTACTTTTCATTCTCTCTCAAAATAAATCTCCCCAACAAATCCATAGATCTTCTTGCTCACAGTCAAATTGATGAGCACAAGTCTCTCTCTCTATCAAAATCGATCTCCCTAACCATTTCATAGGTCTCACAATCCATAACCTAAGGGAGAGATCATTATTCTCATCATTAGGAAAGATACATAGCATCCAACACATCCCACAAGGCATAAATCCATGGCATATAGGTCAGTTCCCTACCAACTAGTGGGATTAATCAATGAAAACTAAACCAATCATCTGCATAAGATACATTTCTCTGACCAATCCATGGGTCTCCCTAACCCAACCTAGGGGAGGAAACTCAACATAAATCTCCCTGACTAGTCCATAGGTCTCTGCATCACTACTTAAGGGAGAGATCACAAATCTATGTCCCTGACCAAACTTGTATCTCATTAATGTTGAGAAGTGCAATAGGAAAGCCTCAAATTGACTTTGCCTTGGTCAAATTGAGAAAACTCAAATTTCCACATCAGCAGACAACTTGGATGTAGTTAACTTGTGTGACATGGCTCTTGTCACTCAGTTAGCATAGTAAATTCAAGTTAGAGGGTTTTGAGTTTATTTAAGCTTGTGTGATTGATAAATTTTAGTAATCTAGTTTAGTTATATCTAGTTGTGTTTAGTTAAACTAGCTTTAACAGTTGGAGGAACTAGTGGAAGGTCAGTTGTGCAGTGGGACAATAGTCTAACTTAGTGATCATCTATTCAATTGATCAATCAGCCTAAAATAACTAATGCATGCAGAGAATTCGAGTTCTCAGATGTGGTGGAGATTCCAAGGTAATGTAACAAGCAATTGTAAACTAGTTTGAGTGTACAATTTTTGCATGTAGTAAGATGATAAAACCTTGGGAATTGCGCAATAAATTGGAGGAAAAATCCAAAATATAGGGGCTATTTCTCTAGGAAATAGGGGCTTAAGCAAAGGAAAAAATTGACTAAGTCTGGATTAGAGCTTCTAATTGAGCGAAGAGATAGGTTATTCACTTGCAGGTTCTACTCAGTGTGGGAAAACAATTGTAATACATATATATTCATCTAATTAATGCAAAGATGCTTGAGGGGTTTTTTCCTAGTTGGGCTCCCCTCAAAAAAATATTGTGCATGTGTGTTATTTCTTATTGCATGTCTGAGATTGTTGTTCTAAATTGGGAATTGACATTTGTCAATCAGTAGAGTAAAATTGTGTCTCTTGATTTAGATTAAAATTTCTTGAGCAGTTGCAATTCTATCACCGGATTTTCTACATGGTATCAGAGTAAGATTCACATTAGAATGGGAATTTCAAAGTTTTTTGTCAATAGGTTCAAATTTGCAGCTTTAGTGTAACAGGGTGTCTTCAGAGTTGGGAGAATGGCCTTCAATGGTTTGAGATTAGAGTATGCCTTGGAAGGAAACTCAAATTTCATTGCATGGAAGGATCGCATGGATGTGATGCTTGATGACAATGGCTTGCAACGTCATCTAAATACCACATCGTGTTCTTTATTGAGTTAGGAATTTTCATGAGGAAACCTCAAGAGATATATTTTGTTTTCTCGACACTTGAAACTATGACACACTAAACTCTTACATCCTTTACTAAACCACCATCAAGTAATGGAAAAATGTTTATCTAACCATTCATGAGGTTTCTATTCCCATCAATATAGAGGGGTTAACATGATATAAAGAGCTCAACCTCCTGGTAACCTAACACATAACATTCAATCCACAAACTATTGGTGATGGGGATATTATCATCAATTTACAAACTCATCAACATCCATTGGTATTGGGAGATCACATGAATCCAAACCCATCTGATACCTTATCATTTGGTACTCTAGTCCTTGGTCCCATTGAGTGAAGGCTCAAAAATTCCCATTAAATGACAAAGATCAAAGGTTCTATTTGTAGTGAGGGTATATATTAGACAAAATCTAATGCATCTCCAATCATTAAGATTCCAAAGGCCAACAACCAACAATCAACCAACAATCGATGGATCATTAGGTCCCTTTGGGCTATTCTCATGGTCATAGTTCCTATTGACCATATGAGTGTGGGCTAGAGCCAAAGGCCCTAAACCCCAAATTTCCATAGTCTCATGCTACCTATCAATATCTCTACTTGAAAATGATGGAACTATCTCCATCATCCAACATATTTGTAGAAACTTGTTTATATCAGGGGTTAGTGAAGGTTAGGTTTCTACGAACTTAATTCCCCTTGGGGTCAATAGCTTAATACATCAACATTGATGAACCAAAAACCCCCTTCTCAATACATCTCTATCATTGCTCCTAGTGGCCAATAAAATCAATATATAACAAAAATAGAGTTTCCCATCTTTCAACGAAGATTTCAAAAAATGTTAGTGTCAAGAGTTTTATTATGGTAGATTGATGAATTACGTGATACTTGGGCCCAAAAAACTTGATAGTTGACCACCAAAGTCCCAATATCTCTCTCATGTGCCTTGACTCTTGGTCACAACTCTCACATCATCCATGTGACTAGGGGTTATGACAAGGGATTACTTTCCTAAAAAATATTAGGACTTCTACCTTAAAATTATGATCAATCAAACATTAAATATTTTAAATTTAAAGGGTTAGTACATAATTTTTTTCAATATTTAATAAACACTATTAACGAGTTCTAAAAGTTTTAAAACAATTTAGATAATGAAAAACAACACCCTAAAGGATTCCACTAACTTAACAAGATTGACCAGTTTAATAAAGTGCTTCACAAACACTAAATTCAGTTAGGCTTCTTCACCAAGGAGAAAAAAGGTGGTCAATGGCCCAAAATCATAACACCTCTTGACTAAATGAGTCTTTCCTCCTTTAATCATTTACATATAAATATTTTAGTGCCTTGGCTTACCTCCATAGGAATCACATTCCCTTGAGTAGAGATGAACTTTAATTGTTCTCATCTAGAACATGAATGTAACCACATCTACTCTTATTCTACAACTAAGCTAAGAAGGACTAGTCTTATTAATATATTACAAGAAAAGTCTTAATCTTCAACCAACACATGCATACCACTCATGCCTTATCTCACAATATTTACAATCTACTTATTTTAAAAAATTTCTTTTCTATACAACATTCATCCCTCAAGGGAGTATTGGATGTTAACTAAGAATCAATATTATAATATTATACACTCCCATTTCTTCTTTTATATATATTCAATCAACTCATCACAACAACCTATGCTTTAATCTTCACATGACATGCATTCCATATATTTTAAGGGAAGCATGCCTCAAGGCTTACCTCCACACATATAATTTATTCACAACAGAGTATAAAAACTATGACTAGTCATGATATATATTTGTGTGTGTGTTTGTCCATCTCATCATTGTTGTATATCATTGTTGTATACATTGAAAACTAACACAACTATAATCATTAAGTATCAACAACAATAATTCACTAAAGAGTATAGGTTGTTACTATGTAAAACCATATAATACCCTCAACTATTCATTCATGCAAACACTTATCAAGCATTCTTAACAACGAAAATTTCATTGTAACAAGAAAATACAATGACCAACACAATAATATTCATAAATCTTTGAAAAATAATGTCATTTCATTAAAAAGACGTAGATACAGGTAGATACACTTATTTGATTCGCATAAAATTACTAGTAATTGAAGAGGGGAGAGCCACTCTCCACAAAACCTTAGGCTCAACTACACTACAATCTATCTTGCAGTTGTTGGGTTGTGTTATATTCTTTCCACAACTAGCCCACGTGGTTAATCGGGGGGTTAGAAGGGGTGCAGGTAGCCCACTCTATGGGGTCCGGGGCAACACCCCGGTAAATTTTGGTTTTGGACACTATGTTAGGTTGGGCGGACCTACCTATGGTTTTTTGCATGATTTTTCGCACATGTTTTGGACGCAATGGGTTTCAGTCCATGGTTTTGGACATGATGGTTTTCAGTCCATGGTATTGGATGCTTCGGCATGTATAAATATGTATTGTAACATTAAGAGGAACATAATGAAAAATCAAGCTGGTAGTCCCTTTTTGGGATCCAGGGGAAAACCTCTATGTATATGTGTTTTATGTGTTATGCTCTCGCATTGTTTATTTTATGTGTTTTATAATTTGTATGCGGGTAATTTCTGTACAGGGTTAAAACCTACAGCTGTTGGCCACCCTATGTCTAGGATACAATTATAAAAACATGAAGAATACTCTCCTTCATGTATAGGATTCATCATTTTCACTTAAATATAATTTGAGTCTAGGATTCTTACATAGCAAAATATTGTTGCCCAAGGCATGCATAAAAAAAATGGATCCCTTCACTATCCAAGTAGTCCCTCAATTCCTTCCTTCGCTAGTGCCTTACATACCATTGTAAGAAAAATGACTTGGATATTCTCTCAGGCCTCTGATTCTTAGGTGAAGGATTCTCACTAATTCCTAGTTTACTTCACTCCATAACTCATTTCCACACTATTTGGTTATGACTTAAAATGCTTCCAACCACCTCCTATTCAGAGTCACCTCCCTTGCACTCACATGTGGAAATTTGTATTTTCCCAATTCACAAGTTGTAGTTCTCATGTATCCAGTCTCTTATGTTCTCCCTCTCCTTCTGTCTTTGCTACCTATTGCACTTTTCCTCTCAATCTACCATCCATTACAAGCACCTTACTAGCCTCAAATTTTGGGTTCTACCTTGGGTTTCATGTCAACTCATGGAAGACTCCAAAGTGGCATGTAGTCAATACTTTGAGCAATATGGTACCCTCTTCACCATTACTCATAAATGTTGTTATTTGGTAGTTCAACTACTAGATCAGGAAAAACAAGGCATCATTGAATTCAAAAAATATAGAAGTTTTCCAATCCCCTCTCAACTTCCCTTTCAGTGAAGTTTCTCTACTAGGAATTAGGACTTGTGTTGGTTATCTAACATTACAGTCTTAATTACATTTACATAACTAGGGAATTAAAAAGGGATCTTAAAAGTGTAATATGGGTGATAGTCATTTAAAGAACATTTATAAAAAAGACTCATAGTGATTAGAAACAAGAAAATCCCTCTAGATATCATCACCATTAATTCAATAATGATAGTGGTATTTAAAGGATGAGCATTGAATGCCACTATTGATGTTAAGTAATGGTGGCATACAATAAGGAATGAGAATTGGTTGGCGACGATCACTTTTTGTTGCTTTTGGGATGAGAATGTTGGTGAGCACTAAACATCACTAATGGATTAATACCTATCATTTTATCTTGCATACTTTCACAGATGGTGTATTTTCCAGCACAATAACTTCTTGGTGATGGGAGTCTATTCATTGTCATCAACGAGGTTATGGTAGAATTTTTTGCATGTCACCAAGAGGGAAAATTTTAAGGATGTAAATTTATAATAAAGTGTAAAAACATTGAATAATATTTCTAATCCTTAATATGCTAGTTGTAAAAAAAATAAGTTTTTCTTTTGTAAAAATATTCAAATTTACAAGGATTTGATATAATTCCTATAAAATGTTAACAATTTTTAAAGTAAAATCATTTTACCCTATACATTTTGAGTGAATCATTTAAAAAATATGTGGAAATTGGCTAATATTTATTTCTTTTATAAAACATGGAAAATTAAGCTATGGGGAAAGTTTATGCCTAAAATTTCTCTTAGTCAACAAAGCCCATTTTTGTAATGGTATATGCAACATTACTATTCATTACAAGTCTTAATATTGCATCTTTATAGCTAATATAATACACCCTTAGCTTGATAAAAAAAATATAAAGAATGTGGAGTAATATGGAACTATGATATATATATATATATATATATATATATAATATTATATAATATACTAACCATGAATCTAGCCAGGGCTAAGAGGGATCAATTTTTTTGAGGTGCAAACCACTTTTAGAGTTCAAAACTTGAAAAAATGTTTGCATTTTTAGAGATTTGATCCCTCTTGGTTCTTAGTGCTTGATATATTTGTGACTAATATGTATACATACTGGTTCTCTCTGTGTGTAGAAATTGCAAGAATTTTTCTATTGCTAATGAAATCGAACTAAAATCAAGAGACAAATTTCTTCTGCTATTCTATGGAAAGGAAAACACACGATAAAAACACATGCAATAACATGCAACCATCAAAACACAAGGAACACAATGATTTTATAAGGGAACCCAACTGGTAAAAACCCCTCCATTCCTTTTCATTAATCAGATGAGAATGAGAAGCTATTACAATATCTTGCTTCAACTCTGAAGCACACCCTACATTGTAAAATTGTTCTCCTACTTCCTGGCCTTCTCTGGCCAACACTTAGCCAATTCAAGCCTCAACCAACCTCCTAATTCCTTGCGCAATCCTAGAGGAACTAAGATCCTAAAAAATAAGGAAATTTCCTATTTCCTTACGCAAATCCAAGGGGAATTGATCACTTGCTCAGTGCAAAAGCATTGTACACTAAAAAATATACAATTTTAAATACAAAAGTGCCTTTTTCATCCACTCAACTAGGAAATTCGAATTGCATGCATGACTGGGTCTATTTTTAGCTTATTGACTAGTTAACTGAGAGATCAGTTAGTTAACAATGGTCATAACTACTAAACTAACCTTCAACTGACTCAACTAATTACTAGAGCTCAATTAACTGAGTTCAACTAATAATAACTCAACTATATTGCTAGATATTAGAAATAAACTCATGCACAAATCTACTTCCATCCTACAAACTTGAATTTACTAACTTAACTAGTAGACAAGGCCATGTCACTCTAGCTAACACCAATCCAATTCATCTTGCTAATGTGGAAAATTGAATTTTCTCCATTTGACTAAGGCACTAGTCAAGTGAAGCATTTTCTTGCTATAATTTCAACACTCCCTATTAGCAAGAAAAGGGTTCTACACAACCCAATCCTACTCCTATAGGAATGTACTATAACACAACTACGTTCATTATTGTTGTTGCTACTACAACAATTACAACTAAGAAGCATCCAAAATATTGAACCAACTGTGTCTCTGAGATGCAACTATCTTGATCCGGACTTATACAGGAATGAACCAAAATACAGATACAAACATAAATGCCGAGATGAAACAAAAATAAAACTTCAATTCATTAATATCAAAGAACTAAAATATGCTTACATACGAAATGGAAATAAACTAGCTTGGGCAATGGTAGCTTATATCTGAGAAGAGATGCAGCGGGTACATGCCTCTGAACTATGTTGCAATGAGGCACAGTGATTTTTTATCATTGAGAAACAATGAGAAACCCTAAACATCCAAAATCCTAAACTTAGGAGATGAAGCACCAAACGCTTGTGGGCCCCATTGGGGTAAGTTGGAATGTCAACTTTACAAGGTCATAACTTTGGCATACGATCTCCATTTGGCTGTCATAATACCTCGTTTTGAATATCTTGAAGACGAAGCTAAATTAAATGGGGAAACTAGTTTGGAATTTTTTTGGTTTCTTTGTTTTCCCTAAAAATGTCTTTTAGTCCCTCAAAATGGCTCTGAAATTTTAGGACCCAAAAAGATGCCAAAATTAATAAGTTGTGCTACAATTAACAAAATTGAAAAAAAAATGGTGGCGGTCCAAGTGGAATAGGAGGGTGACCACCAATATCCACTTGGATCAATCCTCCCCCTTAGGAAGCAATGGTTCTCATTGCTTTGAGTGCCTCCATGAGATGGGGAAACTTTTGTTGAACTTGGTCCTTGGTGAGCCACTTGCCTTGGTGTAGGAGTTGACCATCTTCGATAACCTGATACAAATGGATCTTTTGGGGGTTAGTGTTCTTGAACTACGTGTCCATGATCCGATCATT
>APFE031751125.1:7869-28033 GCA_000404065.3 Pinus taeda
GTGTTGAAAATATTTAATATGCATAATGCAAAACTAGTTAGTACACCTTTTGCTAGCCATTTCAAACTTAGTAAGGAAATGTGCCCAAAGACCCAAGAAGACATGGATTATATGTCTAAAGTTCCATATGCATCAGCAGCTTAATATATGAAATAACACATATTTCATTAAATTTGTAAAAACATTATTACAAAGACATCAATAGAATTAATTTTTTTAGTTATTTTGAAATTCTAGATCCACTATTTAATCCCAGATATAATGAAATTTGTGTTCAATGGTCTGCACAAGGCCTGATATTGCACATGCAATGGGAGTTGTAATCAGGTACGTGAACAATCCAAGAAAGGAACATTGGATGGTAATGAAATGGATTCTCAGATATTTGAAAGGTACCACAAGTCAAGCATTATGCTTTGGTGGTTCAAACATTTCTCTACAGGGATATGTTGATGCAGACATGGCAGGTGAAGAGATAACAGGAGGAGCACTACAAGATATGTATTTACTGTTGGTGGAACAACTTTGAGTTGGGTTTCAAAAATCCAAAGTGTTGTTGCACTTTCAACAACAGAAGCAGAGTATGTTGCTGCTACAGAGGCTAGTAAAGAAATGATTTGGTTACAAAGGTTTATGGGTGAATTGGGTAGGGAGCATGATAAGGACACGTTATACAGTGATAGCCAAAGTGCCATTCATCTTGCAAAAAGAACTCAGCATTTCATTCTAGGACGAAACATATACAGCTCAAGTACCATTTCATACAATCAATGTTGGAAGATGGAGAGTTGGAGCTGGAAAAGATACACACTAGCCAGAACCCTGCAGATATGCTAACAAAAGTTGTAACCAGGGAGAAACTGAGAATATGCTCAGTTTCAGTTGGTCTTCAAGGATGACGATGAAGATGAGAAACAGCCAGGTCCAAAGAGGAGTCATTGTCCAGCAAATGGAGCAACGGTGGAGTTGCTACAATCAGTCTCCAAGTGGGAGATTGTTGGGTGTGGAGCCTGATTATCTTCTATATTCAAAAGTACCGCCACATTGGACCCCAGTTCAAAATGGGGGCGGCAACGCCGCCCGTAAAATATTCGCTGCAGGGGGGATCCAGGGCAGCGCACCTTTGGGAGCCCCCGCTGGCGGGGGGTTTCGGGGGCAGCGCCCCCGAAGCTAAAAACAGCTGTAAAATTACCTTGTAAAAGTATAGTAATTTCTAGTCAATCTGGGCCGTTCATTAGGCGGATGATCTGACGGTAGAACTTATGTTTAGTTTAGGGTTTTTTGCCCTAGAAGGCAACCCCTCTCTTTGTATTAAGGCATTGTATTTGAGGCTGTGAGATAGATGTGTATTCAGTGTGAGCGAGAAACAGAGAGGTGAGACTGTGAGAGAATACAGAGGATATTACAACGGATTTGCTGTAGGTTGTGTCTCTTCATTTTGCTAGATAATAGAAAGGAAGGACTGGTTGTTCGGGGTGGACGTAGCCCAAACTGGGTGAACCACGTATATCTGTGTCTCTCTTGTTTTGTGCGTTTTCTGTGTTTATATTTCTGCATTATTTCATGTGTTCCATTGCTCCGTAATATATCATTTTCTAACAAATATATTATTTATTTACTGCGCGCAACTGTATGAATGGTGTATATTGTTAAGTGTAACTTAAAGCATGCAAGTAGACTAAGATAATCAACTAACATTGGAATATCAGTAAGGAGTTGTGTACTAACAACATTCGGCCCTCAAATAGGGCTGTGTGAAGGCAGCATCTCAGGCTACAAGGTATGGGAAAAGCGCGCGTAGCGATGTGCACGCAGGGTCAAACTGTAAACCACTTGAACTCATCAAACATCTCCAGGGTGCGGAAACCTGGTTCTAGCACCCTCCCATACTACTTCAGGTGAGACCTCAAGTCAAGTTCCGCGGACTATTGCCGAAACGGCCAGTAGTACCGGGATTTGTTTGGCTAAATCACCTTTGAACCTAGGTCAGGCCCCAACAAGCCAACAAATGCTTCCGTTGCCAGAACCGAGATCTACATAAGAGATGTTTGATGTTGTGTCACTAGAATCTGATAAAGAAAGAAATTGAAGAGTGGCTGGGCAGAAAAATTCACAAGTTCGCAGTGTAGAAAAATAGAAATCCATGAGTACCAAAGGAAGAGTGGTTAGAGCACTAATTATATACGGAAATCCATGAAATTTTCTTTGTGTCCTTCCCCTCTGAGTTGTACGAGTGGATCGCGAAGTTAGCAGATAGTCAAGGAAGGTGTATGCCCAAAAAACCTATTGTGTGGACTCTAGAGTTGGTGCACAGACTAGAAGCATCAGAAGATAAGATTGTGCGCATTTTGAACCATTGGCTCGATAAAATTATAGGAGGGTTTATCACCGACTTTGCGGTAGACACTTCAGTCAGCTACAACGAGGCGGAATGGCGCTTCTTCAAAGGACTGCGAGGTAAGTACATTAAATATTTGAACACTTGGATTAAGATGTTACTGTGTGAAAAGTGGGTTATGCAAATAAATTGATGTTTGGGGCTACATGAAGTGGGAGGATCTATAGAAACGAAGGTAGCATAGAGATAGAAACGAGCCCCTTGATTTTACCTCAATGAGAAAGCAAGGAATAGCTCGCAAAAGTTTCACCAAGAAGTGCGATCAGTCTGATAAGGTAGTGAATTCTGCGCATACCACCCCCACCTACACCACCACCAGTTTCACCATATTCACCCCCATCTCCGCCCACACCACCTCTGCCACCACCACAGTTCAATATGGCGAGCGCAATAAAGTTGCTAGTGTTCAAAGGAGTAGGGAATGAAGATCTGGACCAATTTTGGTTTGTGGTATAGGTTGTATGAGAAGCACAAGGGGTCACGGATGACAACCTAAAGAAATCAATGCTAGTCAGCACCTTCTAGGATCACGCACTAACATGGTACATTAAGCATTCTAACGAAAATCCAAATGCAGGAATCACAGATATCCAAGCTGCTCTAAACAAGGAATTTAGCAGGTCAAAATTAGAGACATAGTCAATTATCGGATTTAAGGAAGTCGTGATGCCTCCAAGCGAAACCCTCTAGGAGCTCGATCAGAGACTAAAGGGTATGATTCATGAAGCCAATATGACCTTAACGGATGGGCAGCACCGTGCATGGTTCGTAGCATCATCAACGCCACATCTAAGGACCGTGTTGTCACAATAGAAGCTATCCACTCAGGCCGAAGCATTGGAGATCTAAATGAGACTACACGAGACCCCGATACAAGATCCTAACTTGGGAGTCCAACAAATTCATGCATAGTTGAAGAACATGTGTCTAGAGATGCAGAGCTTGAAACAAGATAGGACATCCCACCCAGAAGCATGCGAGGAGGTATGGTGCATAAAGTGCAAAGGCCAAGGACATAACAAGGACCACTGTCCAACCTTCATGAACTACCTGGCGGGAGGAGGGCTGATTCCATTGAGACAAAAGGCATAAGCAGGACCAAGTGTAGCGCCTGCATTATGGTGTGTGATTTGTCAGATAAGAGGAGAGCACACTACAGATAACTGCCACCTATTACAGAAATATATGCAGACATCCCAGCAGTTGTTCTGTAATTTTTTCAGGTCAATAGGCCATGATGAGCGCCCCTATACAGGTTATGAATTCATGATGGATCAGACTCCTACCTACAGAGTTCATATTGAAATACGAGCCCTCGATCAAAATGCAGGGATGGCATGCACTAGATTTCAGGGGCGCAGACGAGGTCGAGGCGGAATGGGATCAGGAAGGGATTGCAGATAGCTAATTTGTTACAATTGCATAGGGCTAGGGCATTACGCCCGTGATTGTACAAATCCAACTAGAGCATCATGTTTATATTGTACCTAGTTTGATCATGAGACAAGGGACTGCCCCACACTGATAGCTAGGTTGTGTGATAAAGGAACACTCTAGCATCCCCCACCTGAGAACCTACAAATGATGAGGTCTGAGCTACGCGAGGAGGACCCAAATGTAAACATCGTGCTTCGAAGTGGTATCATGACAGGAGATGATAGGGGCAAGCAGCACAAAGAAAGTGCCTAGGTTCGTAAGGCTCCAACAAAGGAACCAAAGTTTGATTTGGAGCATGTGAAGGAGACATTCATGGAAGCTAAGAAGAGCTTGACGAAGGCCCCCACTTCAGGTAGTAAAGACAAACTAGAACCGGAGATGGACCCATCAATAATCACTACCTTTCTGGAGACATGCATGAAGTTGCTACGTGATAGCAAAGAGATGAAAGGGCTGCAAGAACTCATCACCAAATGTGTTGTATTAGGGGAACCCCGTGTAGTCCAGAAGCTCAGGAAACACACAACGCAAACAGGAAGGGAGATGAGATTGACTGTACAAATCGGAGAATATGAAATGGATCAAGTGATTTTGGATCTGGGATTGGACGCAAATGTCTTACCAAAGCACACATGGGAGTGCATGGGCAGGCTTGCATTACAATGGTCTCCTATTCAATTGTGAATGGTGAACCAGCAAAGATCCTCCCGATGGGAAGATTGCAGGGAATAATAGTAGATATTGAAGGTGTGAGCGTGCTTGCAGATTTCAAAGTGATATAGATTGTTGTTGATAGAATCCCTACCCTACACTACTGGGAATAGATTGGGCCACTGACAATAATGGATTAATAAATCTAAAGAAGCGTAGGATGATTTTTGAGAAAAATACACTACGCGTAGTGGTACCTTTAGACCCTGTGGAAGGATCGCACTACATAGAGCCAGTGCATGACGATGAGAGCGACAAGGATCTAGCCTATATCTACAAGATAACCACTTGGGAATAGGATTGGGTGAATCCTACAGTGGATGGCCGGATTTTGTGGGAGCACAAAAGCTCCTTTACCTCACACTCGAACAAGGAAATAGAATGATGGCAGAACTGTTTATATGAGGTAACCATGCTCAACTGCAACATGATGATAAGGTCTCTACACTGCGAGATAATAGAGGTAAGAGACCTGCCTATGTATGATGGATTGATAGTAGTGGATTATTTTCTGAACAATTTTGAAAGCGAAGTGCCAGAACAGCGGCGTTTCAATGCTATGAAATGGGTACTGCGCGCTACGCCTGCAAAGTGGTCGAGTACGCACCAGCAGAATTTTGAGGACTGGCAGGAATGCAAAAGGATGATGCTCATGCGGTTAAGAAAGCCTCAGATGCAAATTAAAGCTAGGTATGATGGATGAAATAGCCTGCACTCCCACCTCCCCATATGGGTACAGGTGTATGGTACGCAACTTGCACAAATGCACACCGTCCTCATGATAGGAAACGAGACCGACAAGTTGGAGTGGGCAAGACAATGGCATGAATGATGAAGTATGATAAGACCAAGCATGACAAATATTATCCACGTGGAAGCCTTTGAAAAAGTGTGTGAAGCACTGAATACGGTTCACCATGGGAGACAAGCTAACTGGGACCTGCACGTACCAACAGTTCTATGGGCTTATAGGACCATGCGAAAAACCATGACCACATGGGCACTTCCAACGCTGAAGTATGAAGCAGATGCTATAATCCCTATGGAGCATGCAATGCCTAGTCCGCGCATGGTAGCACCCATATATATGATGGCACGCAAATCCTGGAAAGAAGGAATCACACAACCGCCAAAGACAAAACACATGAGACTTGAGGAAGAAATTCAACAGGGAAACCTTAGACTTCACAAACATGATAAAGAAAGGGTACGGTTAAGAGGGAAAAGCACTTTGATGGACGCAAAGGTCAAGAAGTTGGAAGATGAAATAAAGGAATAGTTTCTCACCAAAAAAACTAGGATGGTAAGGCAAGGTACATGCAATCATACTGACAAGTTGGAGAACTATTGCCATGAATTGGTTAGTCTGATGCCTTGGCTTGGACCACATATTGCTAAGTGTAGGGACCAGGGTAGCACATTGCAAATAAGGAAGTGCGCAACCATAGAGGGTGTGGATTCTCCAAGAACCATGATGGAGGATAGGATGGTGCCCCACATAGGTGGTGCAACCACCTGACTAGCCAGGAGAAGGACAATCTTAGCACTCCAGGTAGTTGGAATGGAGCGTGGGACTATAAACTATCGTGCCCGAGATCTGCGCAATGTTGGAGATGCGCGTAGAAACAAAGAATCACAATGTCCGTGACCACACACAGGGGACTGCACTACCACACGAATTGGCCAGAAAGTGACCGTTGAAGTCACTGTTCACAATGGGATGACCGACTTAAGGCCAAATGGAGTAGGCGGTAGATATTTAAGACGCAATTTATAGGCAAGATTTGGGAAAATATACCCCCAAGAAAGCATTAATGAACCGGAATTGGGGGGAACGGTTGAATTCAAATTCAAAAGGAACTACAAAACATAGAGCACTACCCAGCAAACAACACTTAGTCATTTGAGAATTGAGCGATTGAACAAAGCCCTAAGCATTGTGAGCCGAGCATTAATTCAGCCCTGAATTTACGAGTGATAGATTACAACCCAGGAACGATGACAGTGACTAAGGATGGTTTGGGAATAGAAGAGGTAACCGCCGGTAAGGCCGCGCAAACCACAGCTGTGGAGGATGTTCCAGAAGGTGTCAGGGTTGTGGAATAGATCCCCAAATCACTGTGTACACCACGACCCAAGAAGGATAAGCAGGCAATGGCTCCCATATGCATGTCCCCAAGGAACCCACTGCGCAACAAGCTATCAATGGAAGAGAAGGGGAAAGCTGTCACAATAGACACAGATGAGGAAGAATAAGATTTGCAGGCCCTTATCATCACAGAGGAAGAAGACAAAGGTATTGAGGAGGATATTCAACCTATACACTCTGTGACAAAACTGCCCACATATATCCCCCTGCAAAAATGGAATGCCAAAGTGCCCAGGGACCTTGACGAAACCAAGAGTTCACTCCAGACCCCGCTCCTCCCAAAAATCCTTGTGTTTGAAGGCCCACACCTAGTGTTACAAAGTAATTTGTCACTATCCTCATCTCAGTCCCTCTATTGTGTCATCAATCTAATTAACGTATTCATATCTTCCCACCAATGTAAGAAGATTAAGCAAATTCTCTCTAATGTTGCAAGTTGACCCTCATTCCCTAAGTTACTACCTCATCGCAAGTAAACCGTTAATATATGTGACGGTCCCCTGTCATAAACGGTCTCATCATGACCCCGTCACAGGTGTACATATGTTTCCTGCAACGATCAGATTTCAAGGCCCGGCGCAAGGCTATTAGCTACTTATCGCGATGATTTGTTTGCATGCACTGCCTCCTAGTGATGCCATCGTGGAGACTTAGTTTACAGCTAGCGATGATCCATATTAAGCGAATTTGCTCCAATAGTCGACCTTCTAGATGTCTCTAGACCTAGTTGTTGGGTCAGTTTGGGTCGCCCTTCCCCCTCTGGAATGGTAGTTTGGTCTTTTGTGCTACCTTCCTTGAGGATAAGCTCCCTCTCCCTCATTTTGTGGAGACTCCTTCTCCTATAAAAGCACTCACCATTGCTATGATCATCTATTTAGTAGTTCTTTTGGTTGGATAGTGCTACTAGTACTTTTGAGTTTGATAGATAGCTTTGGTGTGAGTGTGACAAGTGTGGGATTGTTAGTAGTTTGCAAGAGGTTGTGGAGTGCCCTTAACTTTGTATTAAAGCTTGTAAGTGAGGGAGAGATATTGTTTGTTTGGGAGACCCATCCTTGAAGAGTGAATGCTTGAAGAAACATACTGGCTGGACCCTCCGAGAAGGCTTGCAACGTCAAGACTTGGTTGTAAGCTTTGCTCTTGATTCATTATTAATACAATCAATGATGATTTCCTATATCTTGTATGTAATTTACTTGATAGCTCATGATTTCTTGACTTTATGAGTAAATAGATCATTGTTGTTTCTCGGTTACATGTTTTGTCATTGTCTTGTTGTGTTTTAGGTTGATTGCTCATTAAGGAGAAGGAAATGGAAGCTGGAGCAGTGCAACAGAACTTCATCAAGCACTGGTTTGAGGTAGGCCTCCAACGATGACTATTTAAGGGAATCAATTGTTGTTTTGTCTTTGCTATGACTATACCCACTCTAGGGCTAGAGGGGTTGCCTCTGTCCACAAAGGGAACACTTTCCTAGTTCACAAGTTAGCGACTCCACTGGGGAGTCCTTCGTATGTTTTTCTCTTGTTTGCTTCTATTTGAGTTTGATTTAGTGTCTCTTGAATTTTGGGGTTAAACTGTCAGTCTTTTGGGTTACCTGGGTCAATCTCAGAAATCCCTTTATTGTCTGTAAGGATAGAGTGGTCTTTGTTTGGGAGTTTTCATTCATTTTTCATTGTTTTTAAGGTCATTGCTAAAAAAAGCTTAACAGTTGCACCGACGTCACTCTGTCACTGTTTTAAAGTTCTGTGCGTCGCTGAATCCTATTGTACAATAACGACTATTCCTGAAATCGGCCCGTCGCAGAAGAGATGTGTTCTCTCAGGATGACATTGCTCTGTTGCTACAGCTAGTGGCTGATTTTCGCTATTTGCTGGTGTTACGCCTACGGCGATTCTTGTAGAATTGTTTTTTCAATTCTACCTCCTAAATTTACCAGTCTGGTTAATCCCTTGTTGTCTTTCTCTTTCCTATTGGTTTGTTTTAGTTGCTTCTGGTTAAGGTACTTGCTCTTTGGCTTCATTGAGTGAGTCTTGTGTTTTTAGACCATGTGACCTAGCTCTTTAAGGGTTTCATTGAGAAACCGTTTGCTTGGGTTACTTGTCTATCCAAGGTTCATCCACACCCGTATTATTGATTTGCTTGAGGCTTTTTCACTACTTGTTTTCTTGCTGGTTGATTTTTAGTGTCGATTATTGAACTAATTTTTTATGTCGATATGATTTCTTCACTACCAAGCATAGATCACAATCATTTGGATCGATCAGTTCACACTTGCTTGTTTGTCTCTTTAAATTCAAAAAAAAAAAAAAAATTGCATTCATTTAGCATACGAAAGTGAAAGTACATTTGCATTACGAATTTTCATGTTTGAGAAATTGGAAAGCAAATTTTAAATCTTTCATTAGTAGTATTGATGCATCGTGAGATTAGTGTATTAATGCATTGTGTTTCTTAGTGTTTGCATTCCCTTGTGAATGAGCTTTCTACCCTCCTTTAAGTAGGTGTTCATCGAAACAACTGATGCTTTACTCATTCTAGTTGCATCCTAGGGTTTTTGATATACATATGGTAAGGCCCAGAAATTGAAACATAATTCAAGATCAACTCTAAAATTAACTTAACAATGCATTGGAACATAACGCACATTATTTAGATGTCTAGGCTAGAGACGTGCTCCAGCATCGTTAAACCTAGTCACTATTGCTTTCACTTAAGGTTGGGTGATTCCTCCTTCTGTGACTCAATAGCTGCTAGTACGAATTTGCACTCCCATTACCGTCGAGTATATGTTGGGAGACCCCACTAGGTTATCATCCTATATCCTTAGGAAGTCGTATCTTCCACCTTGCAAACCATAACACACCGAACATAGCATCCGGGAAGATTAACTGTCGTACGGAAAGTCCTTGGTTTTCATATGATCGCCAAGGTGTATACGCATTTTTACGGGTTGTTTTGTAAACCTTTTGCCTAGCTATCCAGAGTAGTCACTTTTGTTTCTTTTAAAACTCCTTAAAAGAAAAGGTCCATCTGAGCACTTATCCTTTCAGGCTCATTAAACCTCGAAAGAGATAGAGTCACCTTTTCGTCCTTCTCTCGACTCTTGAAACATGAAAAGGTCAAGTTTTGTTCCTGCATCATAAAATCTACTGCCCACAAAATATTCCTGGTTATAGTTAAGTTTCTTCATTTTCAGGCTTGTTCCTAATAAAAACATTCCCCAAGTCTATCGGCCAAGATCTTCCCCCAGATGGAACTCCTGGTCCATTTCCGCCTTTTAGAAATGTCGGTGCTCCATACATGGCAACGTTGTCTTTGCCTGGGTTAACCATCGGTCTACCTGTTTGGTTGTTTTCAACCTCTATGGTCCCAAGCATCATGACCCTTGTTCCACCATCTCCTTCATATGAACCACGACATGTTGATTCCAAGGTCGAGCCTATGCCTTCTTCCCCTGTTTCCTCACCTTCATCTCCTCCTTCGCCTGGTGAAAGTTTTACATCTAGTAACCAGGAGACTAAGAAGAAGAAGAAGAAGAGGAAGAGGAATAAGAAGTCTGATAAACACGAGGCCACCTACGCAGCTATTGCTTCAAGTACATATCAGGTCATAAGACCTTTTTCTCCTCCACGGAAGGTTAAGTTTCCTTGTAAATTGTGCAAGGATGACCATGTTCTTCGTGATTGCCCTGGCATCCCCAGGATCTTGGAAGTATGGTCTCATGATCTGGCTTGTCCCTCATCGTCCTTTAAAGCTCATGACGATGCTACCCTATCAACTAGCAGCGGTAAGAAGAAATGGAAGATTCAATTCCCCTGTCGACTATGTGAAGGTAACCATCCCCTTCACCTTTGTCCATTCATGGATAAAGCTTCCGCCGTTTTGGAAAGTCTTACAGCTTCTTCACCCCGACTTCCCATTGGTTATCACAGGCTCTCTTCAGACCCTCTCCCCATTGACAATGAGATTAACTTAGATTCTTCTCTTGTCCACCCTTCTCTTCCCAAACCTGGCTATGCTCAGCTTGTTCCTGACCAACCATTGGTCGGAAAGAGTGTCGACTTTGGTTCACTATCCGTTGATCACTCAGTTATGGAAGAGCCTCATGATTACACTCCTCATGTTCTTCTCATTTTGTTAGATTCTCCTGAGTTTGAGACTGACCCTCCTATCGCATCTAATTCATAGGGTCCTTCTTCGATTCCTATTAGGCATGGGGGCAATCATATGATACCCCCACCAAGTAGTTCAATCGTTTCCTTCGACTGGAGTCACTTGACTACTTTCTTCCTTCCATCCTACATGCCTTTCCAGATTATAGTACATTCCTATGATAAGGCAGTACATGGCACTGTCTTGGATGAGGGTGTGTCGGTTACCCTCATGCCTTTCTCTACTTGGCAAGCTTTGGGTTCCCCACAGCTTGTGCCAGTCATGCAGAATTTGTTGGCGTTTGATGGATGGACTAGTCAACCTTTAGGGATCCTCTCGAAGTTTCCTGTTACTTTTGGAGGCAAAGCCGTCTGTATCAACGTGATAGTTGTCCAAGGTGCTTTAGATTTCAGTCTTCTCCTTGGCCGTGACTATGTTTATGCCATGGGGTCCCTTGTCTCTTCACTTTTCCATGTGGTTTGTTTTCCACACGATGGAAGAATGGTGACCATCGATCAATTATCATTCTTCAGTCCCCCGGTGCCTCTTGTGTAGCTGTCATCCCCTTTCGGTTCTTGCTTGCAAGCAATACCTTCCCAGCCGCAAGGCAATTATGTGCCTACCTATTCCATCTCAGCCTCTGCTGATGATCATGCAGATGGTCTCGTACATCATGTACTGGGGGCATTGGAACCCGATCTGTCATTGGTGTCTCATGACATGTGTTCCTCCTGAAGCATGCTTCTTCCATCCCGCGAAGATCTCTTAGGAGCCATGTTCCCTAGAAGCCCATGAATAGGAGCACTCAAGGAAGTTTGATCTTGTGTCAACCTCGTTAAAAAATTAAACAAGGGTTATGAGGATCGTTCTTTTACTGTGTCAACCTCATTAAAACAATGAAACAACTCCCTTTTCCAAAATCGGGTCTTTGATTAAGATCTCGTAAAATCCGAGTCGAGTCTTTGCAAGATCTCAAAAGTGAACCTTCATTCCATCCACCTCGTTGAATGTAATGAAGCTTGGGGAGCATGTACCTAGATTTGTGTCATTATGTTGGGGGCATGCACACTTATAAAAAGCATATTTTTTCATTTCAAGCTTGTGTAAACATGAAACCGAATCCAAGCAGAGTTCTCCATGGTTCAAGCTTGTGTAAAAATGAACCCATACCTGATTTACATCTCATGATTGTTGTGTTTATCCGTAAATTCTGCTAGATGAGCCTTGGTTGTTTTGTTCTATCATCACCATCTCTTTGGCCAATCATATGCTTTCACTTGGTTGTTTTTTCCTTTCCTGAGGAACCACAGCAATAAGTGGTTTTATTAGCGAGCCTCTTGACCTTTACATGTTTTGAGCAGTTCCACCATTGTTGGAACCAATTTCTACCCTTTATACCACTCGTTCCTCTAGGACAAGTCACCTTTAAGCTCTTTTTTGACTTGTAAAAGATGAAAAGATTGTCAAGTATTTTTCCCTTTTTGACTTGTTAAAGAGAATAAAAATGTAGGTCTGTTTTCATCTCTTTTCCGACCATTTAAAAACAAAAAGATTGCCGAGTTTTCTCTTTTGGCACGTTAACCGAAATAAAAGGTGGTCCACTTTGATCTATTTTCTGACCGTATAAATGTGAAAAGGTTGCCAGACTTTTCTCATTTCAAGTTCGATATTGGTTATGAAACATCGTGTCCCTAATCGCTTTTTTTATTTTTCGGGTCAAGAACACTAATTACGAAAAGTACTCCTTGATTGAAATGGTCAAGTGTTTCTCTCGAGTATTATTTTATACTTTTTCAGGCTCGAGGGACAAAAATTTACAAAAAAGGACCCCCCTAGAGTTTTCTTTTCTATTTCTTTTTCAAACTCTCTAAACATGAAAAAGACTCTGAGTTTTACCTATGTCAGACTCATTAAACCCCTGACGACATTGGACTCGTTGCCATGATGAGACTCGAGCTTATCCTCCCTAGGGCTCGTTAAACTATCACTAGGTTGGATTTGTCTGAAGGTCGAACATATATTACAAGCATATGATATCCCCTTCAAGCTTGTTTTAAAAAATAATTGGGGTATTCGCCAACAATGGTGGGGGGAAATTTGGAAGTCATCATTGGTTACCTGCGGCAGCTAGTCACTCTTGAACATTGACACTTTTACTTCCTTTCAGGTTGGGATATCCACACATCGTCACTTGGCCTTCTGGGGTTTTGGGTTGTCATTTTGCCTCATTCCATCTGATCTATGTTTTCTCCATCAAGCCTCTGATCCCTTGGTACCAAAATGCTGCCACATTCCAGTGGCGTGTCACCAATATGTTCAAGAGTATAATCCTTCTGCAGTTTACGCCCTTACCTCCTCCTATGATATTTTGCTTCACCATCTACCACTTGTTCCTTTTCTCGTGTCATTGATGGGGGAAACATTATGGCCCTCTTGTGATGGATTGTCTCCTGCCGACACCAGCTCATTATACAGGAGATTGATCTAGAGACCTCTTTCAGTGGCAATTTCTTCGCACCTGACGACAGACTTTCATCATTGGTCTTCCATTGGGTGATTCCACGAGTGTTCAACTTCAGCTCATTTTTCACACTTAGTGGATTGTACTAGGCAATACCTTGAGAACTATTGGCATTATTGGTGGTTTCTCTCACGCTTGTTAACAATTTTCATCATTGACCAGTAATCAAGTGACTTTCTATCATGCTCGACCTCAGCACATCTGTTCGCATGCTAGAATTTGTACTATGATCGGTTGGGTTTCAAGACCCTGAACTAAGATTACATATGTTCGGGCTGCGTGGATTGGTTCGTGATTACATATATGACTCTTTAATGGATGGCTACAACCATGCATGAGTCTTCATGGATGGATACGACCATACCTTTATCATTATCATGGTCTTGTCAACTGGATGGTTGCATCCATACCACAGACCTAGTTTCACATGTCTTTTGGATGGTTGCGCCCATGCCTAGACTACATGTATTTCACTGTTAGAGATATCAGTTGTACTTGCGCCTGCAGATTCTTCAAAAGTGGTGTTCCAGTTTAGACAATTTCGTAAAGCATTTCACCCCTTCCACTCTCTGGGGCTTCATGCTTTAGGGGGCATCTGTTACACAGTAATTTGTCACTGTCCTCATCTCAGTCCCTCTGCTGTGTCATGTGTCTAATTAACATGTTCATATCTTCCCACCAATGTAATAAGATTAAGAAAATGCTCTCTAATGCTGCAAGTTGACACTCATTCCCTAAATTTCTACCTCGTCGCGAGTAAACCCTTAATATACATGATAGTCCCCTGTCATAAATAGTCTCATCGCTACCTCGTCACAGGTGTACATCTGTTTCCAATGATGGTCGGATTTCAAGGCTCGGCACGAGGCTATTAACTATTTATCACGACAATTGGTCTGCTTGCACTACCTCCTAGCGATGTCGTCACGAAGACTTAGTTACAGCTAGCGACGATCCAGATTGGGCGAATTTGTTCCAACAGTCGGCCTTCTATATGTCTCTAGACTTGATTATTGGGTCAGTTTGGGTCGCCCTTCCCCCTCTGGAATGGTAGTTTGGTCTTTTGTGCTACCTTCCTTGAGGATAAGCTCCCTCTTCCTCATTTTGTGGAGACTCGTTCTCCTATAAAAGCATTCACCATTGCTATGATCAACTAGTTAGTAGTTCTTTTGGTTGGACAATGCTGCTAGTACTTTTGAGTTTGATAGATAGCTTTGGTGTGAGTGTGACAAGTGTGGGATTTTTAGTAGTTTGCAAGAGGTTATGGAGTGCCCTTAACTTTGTATTAAAGCTTGTAAGTGAGGGAGAGATATTGTTTTTTTGGGAGACCCATCCTTGAAGAATGAATGCTTGAAGAAACATACTGGCTAGACCCTCCGAGAAGGCTTGCAACATCAAGACCTGGCTATAAGCTTTTCTCTTGATTCAATATTAATATAATCAATGATGATTTCCTATATTTTGTATGTAATTTACTTCATAGCTCATGATTTCTTGACTTTATGAGTAAATAGATCATTATTGTTTCCCGGTTATGTGCTTTATCATTGTCTTGTGCTATTTCAGGTTGATTACTCATTAAGGAGAAGGAAACGAAAGCTGGAGCAAAGCAACGGAACTTCATCAACTACTGATTTGAGGTAGGTCTCCAACAATGACTATTTAAGGGAATCAATTGTTGTTTTGTCTTTGATGTGACTAGACCCACTCCAGAGCTAAAGGGGTTGCCTCTGTCCATAGAGGGAACACTTTCCTACTTCACACCTGGGCTACATGCCAACCATGAATTTTGAAGATTGGGACCTCACTGATGGCGAGAAGTTCCCTCACTTGGAGACCAAGAATCTCATGAATGAGATCACTGCGGGGGTGGTGACAATGTTATAGCTGCGGAAATGGCTGCATGGAGTGGAAAAGGTCGTGCTACTGAACCTGCTATGGGTGCCGCATTTCCACCGTGCCCCAATAGCCATTTTCATCATCAGGAAACTACTCTCCCTGGTGCATGATGTGTATCTATGGCTGGAGGAGTCTATCCCCATCACGGAAGACCTAATCCATCACATTTCTCGGCTACCATACAAAGGAAAAGACCCCGCGACCATATCGGAAGGGAAGGGTAGTGATTTGGCCCTTGCAGAGGCCATGAAGATGAAGTACAAGTTGAAGAAGAAGAAGAGGGGTTACGCCATCTCCAGCGTCAAGGACAAAGCGATACGTGTAGCAACCCAAATCCTGGCAGGAAAAGTTATGCGAAAGTGTGGTGTAGACGAGGTACCGACATCGGTAGTCACACTGGATGAGTAATGTGCGGAGGGAGTCCAGTTCAACTGGGCTGAATTCCTCTACATGAACTTCTTGACGAATTGTCGTGAAGCCCAAGAGCAGTTTAAAACCTTTCACTATGCGCGGTTGTTGCTATCCATAGTGCTCGTAGCAGGGGAGTTGCCGAAGGATAGTCAATTCCCCACAATTGACAAATATTTACCAGAGGCCGCAAAGTACACTTCGCTCTGGGCCACGAAGAATTCGAAGAGGATACACGATAGAAAGATCTTCTGGGTGTTCATGAAGATGAACATATGAATGTGGATGAAATTGAAAGCCATGCTTGTCGCCCATAGTGTACAACACTCTGTAGAGTTTTGCAGAATTTAAGGCAGATATGCACAACATCTTTATCATGGCATGAAAGGACCCAACGAAGCAGTGGGCAAAGCTTCCCTTTGTAGCCACTGACGATGCCATTTTCAATGTCTTGGAGACATGGCCTTTGGAATGGCACACCCCTAATATAGTAGAACGTGAGAGGGTGGCAACACAGAAGGAAGCAGCAACAGTTGAGGTACGGGCAGTGCGGGAAGTGGCACAGAAATTTGTGGAGCAGAAACACGCTGCAGACACAGCCACAACAGCATAGGAAGCCACCACGAAGGTGAGCGAGGGCCATGAAACACCTTCGCAAGAGTAGGAGCCAAAGGAAGTAGAAATAACAAAAGGGAGAGTGGACCCAGGGACCGCATCCACACAGTTGAAGTGCCCACACCCGACAGAGCGAGCAGGGCCGAGGAAGAAGGTCAAGGCCTCAAAATTGGCCTTTAACCTGATCACCCTAACCGAGGGTGATCTCAATGACATTAGCGAGACAGTGTGCGATGTCACCATGAGGCTCTTCAGGATTTTATGCAAGAGCACGAGACTGTGTTGGGGGCCCTCAGAGTGTAGTTGCAGGAGCTACAAGTGTGCCCCCCTCAAGTGGGTACCCTTTTGTTGAAGCCCCCGAAAATCGAGTCGACAACAAGGGGGATACCCGCCCGGTCCGGTCCTTGGTTGGCAGCTCCTTATCTGTTTGGTATAGCGGGTCCGACTGGGGATATGGGACCAGTTTCCCAATTCAGTGTGTGTGTGTGAGAAAGATGGGTGTTTCTGTTCTAAATGGAATACTTCTATCTAATCTAACGCTATGCTATTGTATTCTAATAAACAGAAAAACATCGAAATCTATGCTAACCCGGGGTGTGATCTTTATTCTATGCAATCTAAAATGATTTCAAACAATAACTGGTAATAAAGATCATTCAGCTATCATAAGAAAAGAATTCGATAAAGATGAGCTACTTCGTATAATAAGTTAGACGAAACAGCTGTTAAAACTTATCGCATAAATGGTTATTCATACACTAAACATAAACAAATAGTTATCACCATACAAAAGTGCCAAATGATAACTCAGACATCCATGCTGTAATATATAAATAACTGAAAACTGAATATCACTCTAACGCATAAGCAGAAATGGTTAAGGGATAAAAGTACCATTTATAACTAGTCCTACTCATGAGCTTCAAGCGACAATTGATTTATATCTCCTTGATTTAACATCCACTAAGAGTATAGAAGTGCAACATCAGTAGCAGATATCATATACAAATATCAAATAAACCCTGTTCCATTCATTCACCAAAATCTCCTCTGAGGGTGCAAAAGTGCATGTTCTGAGGACAAGTTTTTAATAAATTTCTGGACCCTTCTCTAAATGCTTGAGAAGGGTTTAAATACTACTAACTAAATAAATTATTTACAGAAATTGAGGATTCGTTTTAAATGATCGTCCTCTTTCTAAGCAAAACTATTTCTAAAATTAAATCTACTATCTAACTATTTCTAAATCTACTCCTTAATGTTGCAAGCATTCAGTCTTTTCCTGAGTGGAGTCGGCTGACTGTCTTCCGTCTTTGGTTGAGTTAAGAAAATAGAATCGGCAAGAGCTGGCATTATCTTCTTAGTAAAATTGATGATATAATTGAGAATCATCCAATGACTATGTGTCATTACCATGTATACCTGGTAAAAATCCCATTTCAACTTGATTAACCCTTGGACTGCTTCTGCTTTTCCTTTAGTCTTCTGTTTCCAGTTTGTTTCTATCGCTGATTTCTTGCAATTTTCAGGGCTTGCAGATGACTGAGTAACTAGGGGCCTTCCTTTTTGAACAATTTTTCTTGGCGATGCGCGATTAGCACTAAGCGCATCGGAAACTGCCTCTGTTTCTTGATCTGGGCTTCCCTGATGTGGTTTTTTCCTCTTGCGCCTTTTTCTCTCATCCGATATAAAGCTCAAAATTTGTAAAAATAGTGATTCCATGGGCTCTTGACTTTGAGAATTAAACTATCTATTTTTTGTATCAACATCGTTCAACACCCATTCAACCATGACTGTATATGAGAAATCTGTGACAGATGCCTCAGAAGAGTTCTATGGCTCTTTTTCTTCCTTAAGTGGATTAGGTGTGCCTTCTGAAATGTACATTGGAGCGCTTCCTTTCCTCCTCATAGTTTTCTGCATACTACCTTGCATAACGCTTCGTCCTTCTTTCCTGCAGTTTTCATTGAGGTGGAAGTAATGATAAAAGACTAATGACAAGAAAACTTTTAAATGCTGAAGATATGAAAAACATGCCACCTTACGTGAGCTATTTCTTCGAAAAGCACAACACCATACTTCATTAACAACTGGAAATAACTCATTAATTCGCATTAAAATACATGACCAACTCTTGGCTGAAAAAGTTATCTCGAATAATGAGCCAGAACCAACTGCGATGGAGGGATTCTGCGATTTTGCTTTGTGATATCGCAGATCACTGTATCGCAAATTGCAATTTCATCGTGCTGTTTTTTATCGCAAGGTCGCAATATCGCAACATCGTAATTTTGCAGTATCACGGTATCGCAGTATTGCAGTATCACAATATCGCAATATCACAATATCACAGATCTTTATAATCCTTGTGTAATTCATGTGATTTTTGCGATGCGCGATATGCGATATTGCATATCGGTGATTTTAGAGTTTTTCCAATGCGAGTGCTTCTTTAACGTATGCGATGCAATGAAGTTTCGCGTCGCAATCTTGCTTTTTGTCATTTTAACTCATTAGAAGGTACCCTATCATTCTTTGCGCGATGCGATATCTCTTAAGGAGTGAATTTAATTTTCTTCATTATGAAGCTTAGGTTTTTTAGATTCTTCAAGGTATTTTCCTAAGTCCATGATGTTGTAAGTTTCATCTAAAAAGAAAATTTAACACTAACTAATTTTTTGATTTTTACTGAGGGTCCCCACTTATTTGGTATTAGCAATAACACTTCATAAGGAGGGGGGTTGTTGGTGGCCACAACAATTGGTGATTCACTTGGAAGAACCAGTTATCTCTGTGTTTCTATTCAATTTTTTTCAGCTTCCAAAACAATTTTTTTTTTTAGAAAATTAAACTTTATTGTCGAAAGATAAAGTACATTATTCTCTAACCTGTCAATGACATTTTGTTTCAGCTATTTTCAACTTTGATTATTTGCTGCCTCAAGTTAGTCCTTGTGTTTACATCATTCATTACTTGGTTTGTAAAGATAAAACAAAGTCTTCTCTGTAAATCAGTTTTTAAAATATGCTCATTTGTCGTAGCTAGAGCCTCTGCTGCCAGTAGGCGTTCATAGCCTCGACAGGGTTACCTATTACCCAGCAATGATCCTATATCCTACATAAAGAAACCTACAACTCTCAAAGAAGAATCCACATCCACACTTATTGCTTTGATTTTCTTTTTTATTCTTAAAGAACAATGCCTTGGTTTGATAGCCAATTTATGACACAGTCATTCACTTGATTTATAACTTTGCTGAACAAGCTGGCTCATGATGAGACCCCTTGCCTCTTGATTGTAACAATCTTGAGTCATTGCCTTGTTGTGGTATGTAGTATTTTGCAAAGTCAGCAAGTTATAATATCTGTGATTATGATAAGTCAGCTCGTGATGAGACCTCTCATTCTTCAAGATGAAGTGTATCCTTGGATTGTTCCTCTGAAAATTGTGATTTCCTTAGCAGGGAGGAAGTCATTGTTTTCTTTAGATAGCTCTGGAAGACAATGATAGAGCTTTTGGAAGTAACTATTCTACAGATAATCTTTATTTTTTTATTGATATCTTTCATTGCACTGATATAAGACAATTTCTTCACTAAAGGTTATTTTCATCAAAATTTATGAAGTTGAAACTAGTGTCATATTTAGGTTAGAGTCTTTAACTGTATCTTTCAATAATAAAGATCAATTTTCCAAAAGACTTGCTATTTATACAAGCGAAAAATCAAAATCTGAAAGAGAGTTGGTGTCTTTTTCGTAAATGCCTAATGTAACCATTCACAACTGGTTTTATTATAAAAAATAAAAACTATTACTCTACAAAATAGAAGAATAATCTTCTATGGAAAATATTTCTTAAGAATTTGTCCATTGAC
>APFE031751125.1:31140-82001 GCA_000404065.3 Pinus taeda
CTAGAGACAAAGAAGGAATTGCTAAATGAGTCGGAAGAACTACTTCTCTCCCATAAACTAAATTAAAGGGAGAAGTGCTGATGGAAACTTTTCTTGTTATTCGGTCTGCCCATAAAGCGTATATTAAGGATTTATGCCAATTTTTATGATTTTGGTCTACTGTTATTTTGATAATCCTTATTAGGTTTTTGTTTGTAGACTCGGCTAACCCATTGCCCTGTGGATAATAATTGGCCGAATATTTAAGTTTGAATCCTCTTTTAAGTGCAAATTCAGTCATTGCATTTCCAGAAAAGTATGATGCATTATCGAACATTGAAGCAGAAGGTAATCCAAAGCTGGTGATTATAAATTGATCTATGAACTCAATGATATTTTCAGCATTAGCCGTCTTGAGTGGAACTGCTTCTACCCACTTAGTAAAATAATCTGTTGCTGTAAGGATATATCTATGCTGCTTGGAAGAGTGAGGAATGTCTCACCTATTATGTCCAATCCCCACTGACTGAAAGGTTGGTCAATGTTAACTGGTTGTAGTAGTAAGGATGGCTTCATCTGTCTCCCAGCAGTAGTTTGGTAGACTTGACATTTCCTCACGTAACTGTGCGAGTGTTTGAATAACGTGGGCCAGTAATATCCTGCGTGCAAGATTTTATGTGTAGTAGCATCTCCAGCATAGTGTCCGCCTGGTGGTCCATCGTGGAGCTCCTCCAAAACTTTATCAACTTTAGATTTCTCAAGACATCTAAGGAGAATAGAATCGTAATTCATTCTAAAAAGAATATCATTTATGAGATGATATCGTTTGGCTTTTAACCTTAGAGCTCTTTTCTTAGTATAATCAAGGTATGAAGGAGCATATCCATTCTTAAGATAATAAATGATATCAGCATATAATGACTCTTCATCGTTTAGGCTTACCTCACACACTTGTACCTCTTCAGATGGGATTTCATAAATTTGCGATGCTTCAGCCAATATTTTGCAAAAGCCTTGTCCTCTTACAATGTTTGCTGGTTTAATTTCTATGTCATATTCTTGTAAGGAAGTTACCCAATTGGCCCTCTTCTCACCCACATCCTTTTGTACTAGAAGATTCCTTACCACTGGAAACGGTACTGTAATTTTAGTATGGGTTTTGAGTAGAAAATGTCTGAAGTATTTGATTGCTTTGAAAACAGCATAAGCTTGTTTCTCCACATCTAAGTAATTTAATTCAGCACCCTGCAAATTTGAACTGAAAAAAAAAAAAAAAGAGATTGGTGCTTGCGCCTTTTCTTGATTCGTTTGAGTGAGTATCGCAGCATATGACTTATCTGAGGCAAATGTGTATAAAATAAAAGGCTCTGAAAAATTCGGAGTTGAAAAAGATGGAGCATTAATAATAGCCTGTTTGATCAGGTTAAACGCTTCATGTTCATCTTGGCCCCATTTAAAATTAGAGTTTTTTTTATCATGGTTTGTAAAGGAGATATGATTCATGAAAAATCTGGAACAAATCTCTTTACAAAATTGATTTGACCAAGGAAAGATTGCATGGCTTTTTTGTTATGAGGTAGGGATATTTCAGAAATTCTTTGATTCTGTCAGAGTCGATGTGAATTCCAGATTTTGACACTACGAATCCTAGAAGATTCCCTTCACTTAATGCGAAAAAGATTTCTTTAGGTTAAGTAAAATTCCATACCTTAAACATCGTTGGAAGATTTGCTTCAAGTCTTTGAGATGGTCACCTCGTTTCTTGGAGTACACGGTTATATCATCCAAATAAATTACTACAGATTTATTGACTAAACCTTAAATGCAATGTCCATGGCTCTCTGGAATGTGGCACCAACATTAATCAAACCAAATGGCATCTTTTGATATGCATATGTGCCCCATTTAGTTCTGAATGTGGTCTTCAATTATCATCAGGATGTACCAGAACTTGATTGTATCTTGAAAATCCATCCAAGAAAGACATTAATTCTGAGCCTGCCACTGCCTGCAATATCAGCTCCATAGGTGGTAAGGGAAAATTGTCTTTTTGACAGGCTTTGTTAAGATTGCGAAAGTCAATACAAATCCTAATATCTCTGTTTTTCTTTCTAACAGGTACCATATTGGAGACCCATTTAGAATGTCTGACGGGAAAGATTATCTTGGCTTTCAACAACTTATTGAGTTCAGTTTTTACCTGATTTTCTAAGTTGGGATGAATCTTTTTCAATTTTTGTTGGACAGGTTTTTTGTTATCGATCATCGGAATAGTATGTTGGATAATAGAAGTGTCGTATGTTTTGAGTTCATCATAGTTCCAACCAAAAACGTTTCTGTATTGTCTCAAAAGACGAATATATGCTAGCTTTTCTTCGGGGGCTAGGCCAAGGCCTAGATTTATGTTTTGGGGTTTGGCATCGGTTCCTAGGTTTACTAATTCATAATTCAAGGTTGAACTTTGGAGCTTCGAATTGGTGGACCTTTTAAACCGATCTTTCAAATCGTACAGGTCTTCTAACTTGACCACTGATTTAGGTATAGCATTGTGAGTGCTATCTTGTTGTAATTGTCGTTCATGTTGATCTTCGTCGATTATTTGGTTGGAGTAGAATCCTTCAGAAGTAAGGAAATTTACGATATCAGGATCATCATTGAATATTCTCCAATTTGTGATGTTGTCAGGAATAGAAGGTATAAAGATTAATTCTATTGAAAATCTATCTAGACTAAAATATTCTGAAGGAATGAGCTTAGAAGCTACATTAGCTAAAAGGTCAGCGCTTGCATTCTGGAGTCTGGGAATTGATGAAATATTGAATGCTGTAAAATGCTCAGTCAGATCTTGAACTAAAGATTGATAGTGTTTTAAATGACCTGACAAGTAATGTATAGTATTATGTACCTGTCTGACTACAATTTTAGAATCTCCGAAGAATTGTAGGTACTTTATGTCTAGCCCGATTGCTTTGTACAACCCTTGAACTAAAGCCTCATATTCTGCTGTATTGTTGGTACATCAAATTCGAGCCTGCATGTTAACATGATTTTGTCTCCTTTTGGACTAATTAGTACGCATCCTACTCCTGATCCTTCATTAGATTTAGAACCATCAAAAAATAACTTCGAAAACAAAGATTTATTTACAGGTTTATCTAAAAAATTGATACATTTTGAACTATCCATTTGAGAAAAAATTTCGACTTGGGACAAAATGGAATCTTCTAAATAAGGGAACATATGAGCATTAAAATTGTTGAGAAAAGAATCCACTGAGTAATTTCCAATTATGCTACTGTTATATGCTACTGGTTCATTTTCCCCTTCTAACTCCGTTACTATGTACTTTTGATGTAATTCTCGTTCAACCTTTATTTGATTTGGCTTACCATTGTAAGGCAACCACATATGCGACCAGTCAGTTGAGAAGTATCCATGCAGCTTTCCTAACCAATCCCTGCTAAGAATTAAGCCATAAAATTCAGGGATATCAGCCACTAAAATATCAATCACTTGACATACCTTCGGATTGGATGAAAGCCTTATGGTTACTTGATTTAGCTCACCAATGACTTCGACTTGAGACCAACCCAGCTGAACAATGCGAACAGCGGATTTCTATGGTTGAACGTTTAATTTAGTGCATATGGACTTCGGTAGAATATTCGATGAAGCACCTAAATCCACCAAACAATTATGTACATTTTTGTTTAAAATTTCATAAGTAAGGAGAAAAGGGGAGTATGAGATCTCGATTTACCTCCAATTAAAGCGATGTCATTTGGATCAATGTTGTTAGTCATATTACTTGGAGTTCTTCCCATGTTCTGAGAAGCTTGAGAAATTACAGCGGCAGGCAAAGGTGCAACTAGCACAGCATGTAATTCTTTCATCATTATCTTTTGTTGATGCTTTAGCTTGCTCAATTCATACAGAGTGATATTTGCTCTAGTATTTTTCATGTCTTCTATTATATTGTACTCCATTTCATCCGAAACGATCAGTGTTTTAGATGGAGTAGGTGAATTTGTTTGGACTAGGCTAGTTTGAGTCGCTTTAGATGTCGTTTTCTTTGTTGCGACTTTATCCTTTGCTGCAGAGCTTGCGCTCTTTGGTTTTGGGGTAGTTTGGGGAGGATCAAGCTGATTTCTACTTCATGTGTTAACTGGGAATACTTCTTGATCTTCCTCTTGTGGGAGGATGAAATCCCACATTCCTTGTAATTCTACAACTTCTTCATCATCCATTTTCCCTTCAGTGGCAATTTCCTCTTCCTCTTCCTCGGATTCAACACTTGTTATAGCATTGGGTGGTCTTGAATCTGTTGACGGGCCTCTTTTAAAAGCTCTGTAGGGCCTTTTCGAAGAAGTTTCTGCTACTTGCCTTTTTATGTTGACCATTTCATTGGACATGGTCTTCAGAACTTTTTGCAATCCCTCCAAATCGAATGGATCTTTTTCTTATTTCTTCTTGGACTCTTCTTTGAAGGTGACCTTCTTAGACTTCTATTCTTCTATCGCAGATTTATTCTCTAAATCTATTATACGTTTCTCTACTGTTATGGCTTCTTTCATGTTTTCGGCTAGGGTTGTTTTATTAGCCCTGTCCATGAAGATTTATATGTTCAATGGTAATGCAGTGATATACCATTCACATCGCACTTCCTCGCTGGGCTGTGAAGCAGTAGGAATTTTGTTTAGAATTTTATTGAAACGTAGAATGAAATCTTTGATAGGCTCTCTAGATTCGGCTCTAAGGTTGGATAGGTCATTGATTAACGTTGCCGTAGACCTGTCATCACCAAACTTGGTTAAAAATTGGTCTTGGAAGATGTCCCAACTAGTAATAGATCCAAAGGGTAATGAGAAATACCACGATCCGACTGTTCCTTGCAGAGTATAAGGAAACAGTCGAACAATAGCATCTTCATTAGTAACCCCGTTGAGGTTGATGGATAGCATAAAGTTGTTTGTGTGCTCTTCTGCTAGCATGCCTACCTCAGGATTGAACTTAGGAAGCCATTTCTCAGGATGGGCCGGTATTTGACTCAAGGGTGTAGGCATTAAGACTACCCCAGGGTTGTTCCATGGAGACTGGGCCATTACTGAATTGCTAACAAAGGGATTTGCAAAAGATGATCCCTATGGTTGGGAAGATGAGGTGATTATGATTGTAGATGATTGAGGAGGAGTTGTAGGGATTCTACTAGGTGGATTGATAATGGTCTGGGGTGGAGGAGTGGATGGTTGACTTCGCGGTGGAGAGGTTGAGATGGATGATGTTGACGAAAGAGTCTCGCTGTCAGACCCTTTAGGTGACTTCCTTGCTCTTTTCCTTTTCGAAAGAGGTAATTCGGTTGGCCGAACACCGAACTTTTCACTCTTTAATCTGGTCAGGGGATGAGCAGGGTTATACTGTGAAGTCACGCTACCCTGAGATTTATCAGATCTTTGAGGGGAAATGGAAAATCTCTGAAGATTGTGAATCAGAGATTTGACTTCAGGAGGTTCAATAATAGATTGTTCTGAAATGTCAGGATTTGTAGCAGCGGTTGATGCTCTAGCGACTTCTAACTCTGGATTTAAGTGTAATGGAGAAGTTGGGGGAGATGGTGAGGGTGATTTACTCTCAGAATGGTATTTTGATTTGGATTTACTTTCCATTAATAGTTCAAGCCCTCCTTCTAGCGCCAAATATGTTGAAGGCCCCGAAAATCGGGGCGACAACAAGGGGGATACCCGCCCGGTCCGAACCTTGGTTGGCAGCTCCTTATCCGTTTGGTATAGCGGGTCTGACTGGGGATATGGGATCAGTTTCCCAATGCAGTGTGTGTGTGTGAGAAAGATGGGTGTTTCTATTCTAAATGGAATACTTCTATCTTATTACTAATCTAATGCTATGCTATTGTATTCTAATAAATAGAAAAACATCAAAATTTATGCTAACCCGAGGTGTGATCTTTCTTCTATGCGATCTAAAAAAGATTCAAACAATAACTGGTAATAAAGATCATCAGCTATTTAAGAAAGGAAATCAATAAGATGAACTACGTCTTCCAAGACGTTAGACGAATAGTTGTGAAAACTTATCGCATAAATAAGCTATTCATACACTAACATAACAATAGTTATCACGTACAAAAGTGCCAAATGATAACTCAGACATCCATGCTGTAATATATAAATAACTGAAAATTGAATATCACTTTAACGCATAAGCAGAAACGGTTAAGAGATAAAAGTACCATTTATAACTAGTCCTACTCATGAGCTTCAAGCGACAATTGATTTATCTCTCCTTTCTTTAACATCCACTAAGAGTACAGAAGTGCAACATCAGTAGCAGATATCAAATGCAAATATCAAATAAACCTTGTTCCATTCATTCACCAAAACCTCCTCTGATGGTGCAAAAGTGCATGTTCTAAGGACAAGTTTTTGATAAATTTCTGGACCCTTATCTAAATGCATGAGAAGGGTTTAAATACTACTAACTAAATAACTTATTTACAGAAATTAAGGATTCGGTTTAAATGACTGTCCTCTTTCTAAGCAAAACTATTTCTAAAATTAAATCTACTATCTAACTATTTCTAAATCTACTCCTTAATGTCGCAAGCATTCAGTATTTTCCTGAGTGGAGTTGGCTGACTGTCTTCCGTCTTTGGTTGAGTTAAGCAAACAGAATCGGCAAGAGCTGGCATTATCTTCTTAGTAAAATTGATGATATACTTGAGAATCATTCAATGACTATGTGTCATTACCATGTATACCTGGTAAAAATCCTATTTCAACTTGATTAACCCTTGGACTGCTTCTGCTTTTCCTTTAGTCTTCTGTTTCCAGTTTGTTTCTATCGTTGATTTCTTGCAATTTTCAGGGCTTGCAGATGACTGAGTAACTAGGGGCCTTCCTTTTCGAATAATTTTTCTTATCGATGTGTGATTAGCGCTAACCGCATCAGAAATTGCCTCTTTTTCTTGATATGGGCTTCCCTGATGCGGTTTTTGCCTCTTGCGCCTTTTTCTCTCATCCAGTATAAAGCTTAAAATTTTTAAAAATAGTGATTCCGTGAGCTCTTGACTCTGAGAATTAAACTGTCTGTTTCTGGTATCAACATCGTTCAGTACCCATTTAGCCATGACTGTATATGAGAAATCTGTGACAGATGCCTCAGAAGATTTTTACGGCTCTTTTTCTTCCTTAAGTGGATTAGGTGTACCTTCTGAAATGTACATTGGAGCATTGCCTTTCCTCCTCATAGTTTTCTGCATACTACCTTGCATAACGCTTTGTCCTTCTTTCCTGCAGTTTTCATTGAGGTGGAAGTAATGATAAAAGGCTAATGATAGGAAAAATTTTAAATGTCGAAGATATGAAAAACATGCCACCTTACGTAAGCTATTTCTTCGAAAAACACAACACCATACTTCATTAACAACTAGAAATAACTCATTAATTCGCATTAAAATACATGACCAACTCTTGGCTGAAAAAATTTTCTCGAATAATGAGCCAGAACCAACTACGATGGAGGGATTTTGTGATTTTGCTTTGCGATATCGCAGATCGTTGTATCACAAATCGCAATTTCATCGTGCTGTTTTTTATCGGAAGGTCGCAGTATCGCAATATCGCAACATCATAATTTTGCAGTACCGCGGTATCGCAGTATCGCAGTATCGCAATATCACAATATCGCAATATCACAATATCGCAATATCACAATATCGTAGATCGTTATAATCCTTGTGTAATTCATGTGATTTTTGCGATGTGCGATATGCGATATCGCATATCGGCGATTTTAGAGTTTTTCAATGTGAGTGCTTCTTTAACGTATGTGATGCGATGAAGTTTCGCGTCACAATCTTGCTTTTTGTCATTTTAACTCATTAGAAGGTACCCTATCATTCTTTGCGCGATGCGATATCTCTTAAGGAGTGAATTTAATTTTCTTCATTATGAAACTCAGGTTTTTTAGATTCTTCAAGGTATTTTCCTAAGTCCATGATGTTGTAAATTTCATCTAAAAATAAAATGTAACACTAACTAATTTTTTGATTTTTACTAAGGGTCCCCACTTATTTAGTATTAGCAATAACACTTCATAAGGAGGGGGTTGTTGGTGGCCACAACATATTGACAAAGTTTGTTTGCAAGGGCAGTGATTGTTACATGGTTGAAGGTTCTTCATGGAATTTATAAGTGTTTTGTATCTATATTGAAGCCATCTAATATTCATTCATAGTGAGTTGGTTCCTTGTATTCAAACTAGATATAGTTGATCTTGTAGGAGAGTTGAATGCTTGTGTCAGTCATTAGTATGTATGTTTCTATTATATATGAGGGTAGATGGTTTATATGAGAAAAAGTTTGTATTAAGGGAAGAGCCCTATTTTATGGGGAAAACTATTGATGGATGTTTTTGAGTTGTTATTGAGTTGAGTAGAAGAGTTTGCTTTTGGGATTGATTTGTTGGTTGTTTGAGTAGAGATTTTTGAGTGAATAGTTGAGTTGAGAAAGTTTGAGTCTAAGTTTGAGAGCATTGATTGTATGGGAAGAGAAATTTTTTGTAGAGGTGTTTGAGTTAGTTGAAAGTGTTATTGATTGATCTTAGAGTTCATGTGGGTCCATTGTGAAAATGGGATGAAATGAGGCCCATGGTTGTTTGAGTTTGTTGCAAGTGGATCGTAGTACAAAATATTTTGAAATGTGTTACATGAGAGCTTGAAGGTTAGGGCCTTTAGTGAAGCAAGTGTGGCTTGCAATTCAAGGTGTATTAGCATCCTTTGGGTTATGGCCTGAGAGCTTGGGAGTAGTGGCTTCCATCCAATGGTGGTTGGAAAAACTATTGGTTGTTTGTTCATCTAATAGGTGGTGTCCAACATAGCTATGGAAGTGGTGGCTTCCAATAGGTGGTGGCCTGCAAAGTTTAGCAAGTGGTGGTTTCTACTTGGTAGTGGCCCAAATCAAGTGGTTTCTCGCATGATAGAAAGTTGTGGCTTGCACACTAGTGCAGGGCACTACATATGTAAACTGAGTTTTTGATTAATAATAATAAGAGTGAAGTAGAGAAAAATGGATAGTGGTTTTTTTCCTGAAAGGATTCGACCTTATATCTTGCATTCATGTGTGATGGTTGCCTTTATGTGTTATTGTTGTTAGTTTGCATGCATTGATATGATGCTCATGGTTTAACTGTTTTTAATCATATTTGATGTCTCTAATGACTATATTGTTGATTCAGTTAAATTATAAATAAGGGAAAAAAGTGGTAAAATTGATCCATCACTACAATACTGATTCACCCCAACCACCCCCCCCCCCCTCTCAGTATTGTCAATATTCCAATGTCATTTTTGATGATTTCCAATGTAGTACTATGTTTAATAATCAAAGATAATATTTCAAATGATGTTTTTATTGCTTCCTTTTTTTTATTGACAGAAAATGAAATTGATTAACATGCATTGTTTGTCTTTCTCCCACTAAAGCAAAGAGATGAGGTGTAATAAGTTGAGAAAGGAAATAAGGTTGACCTTATAAACCATAAAATCTTATAACATAGTGGTAGTTGAAAAAATACTAATCTCCTATCATGGTTTCTTTATTCAGCTGCATGATCTTTCTAAAATTTCTTAGCATTCTCTCTGGACATTTATCTAATAATTTAGCCAGAAGCTGAAATGAAAAAAAAAATCTATGTATTTGACATAACCTTTTAATACATTTCCTAAGTATAATATATCATACCACCTATGAATTTATTTTTCATTCCAACTTATATCCTTTTACCCTTGCCAATAGCCCAGTTTTGATGAAGCACTCATGATAGCTTAATATGATCAAATGTACAAGATATGTGCAATGTATAAATAGAGAAAAACACAAAACTATACTAAGGTGTAAGTAAATCCTTTGAGAAAGATACCCTCGGAAATTAATTCTAGTCTCCATGGGATTCATCAGTATCTCCCTCAAGCACATGAAAATGACTTCATCCATAATAGAATCTAATAAAAAATGGTAATGTTTGTATTAAAGAAAATAAAACCCACTAGTTAGCTCTACGAAAGAGAGTCTAAACCAGGAGAGTCCGGTCTACAGAACGCTCTACATTGTTCAAGCACATTACACATTAAATAGAAAACATGGTTTTAGGGAAATTAGAACAGCATCCTAAAAAATAGAAACTAATTCTTATCCTGAGGTTACGTGAACCAACTCTACCTATTTTAGGATATTCTCCATTATCTTCAACACTCCCCCTTAATGGAGAATGGGTTCACAAATATGCCTAACATCTCCCTAAACATTTGAAACTTAACTTTTCCAAGAGGCTTAGTGAAAATTTCCACAACGTCATCACATGTATTACAATATTCCAGCTGAATTTCTTTGGATTGCACTTTCTCCTTGACAAAGTGGAATTGAGTATCAATATGTTTAATGTTTTTGTGAAACACCGAATTATTGGCCAGCTTGATTGAACTCTGATTGTAGCATCTGATTGTTGTTGCGACTGTCTATTCTTCCCCAACATCCTGGAGAAGTCTCTGCAACCAAACCGCCTCACATATTGTTGTACAAATGGCTTGATACTCTGCTTCTGCTGAAGATAAAGAGACTGTGTTCTGCTTCTTGCTGCTCCATGTGATCACCCCGGATCCAAGACTGAATGCATAACCTATTATAGGTCTGCGATCATCTACATTCCCAGCCCAATCTGAATTTGCAAATCCTACTAATCTAACATCAGAAGAGCTAGTGTAAATAATCCCATAATCTATAGTACCTTGTAGATACCTCAAAACACTCTTCATTGCATTCCAATGGCTTTCAAGTGGCTTAGTCATAAATTGGCTTAGCACGTTGACTACATAATCCAAATCAAGCTTAGTAGTGGTTAGGTAGATTAGACTCCCAACCAGTTGTCTGTAAAGTGTTGCATCCGTCGCTTTTGAGCCATCCTCACACTGTAATCTGATGTTATGCTGCAATGGTACCGGTGCCCACTTACACTGATCCATTCTAAACTTTTCTAACATGCCTTTGACATACTTTTCTTGGGACATAAATGTTTGACATGAATCTCTCCAGATCTCAAAACCTAAACAGTATCTGAGTTCACCAAAGTGCTTCATCTCAAACATCTATGACATCTGTTGCTTGATTTCATCAATTAGATCTGTAGCATCACATGTAATTATCAAATCATCTAAATATAATGAAATCAATACTACACACCCTTGTTCATATTTCATGGTGTAAAGATTAGGGTCATTCTTACTTCTATTGTAGCCAGCTTGTAGAAAAAATAAATCAATTTTCTCATACCATGACCTGGGAGCTTGTTTCAGTCCTAAAGTCCTTTCTTCAATCTACAGACTAAATGTTCTTTTCCTTTCTAGACAAACCCTTCCAGTTGCTCTAGATAAACTTCTTCTTTTAGTTCTCCATTCAGAAATGCAGACTTTACATCTAGCTAGTGCATCATCCAATGTTTCTTAGTAGCTAAAGTGATTAACATTCTGATGGTGTTCAATTTAGCTACAGGGGCGAAGGTTTCTTCATAGTCTATCCCTAGTTTTTCTGAGTACCCCTTTGCAACTAACCTAGCTTTCAGTTTTTCTATAGTTCCATCTGCATTAATTTTTGGTTTATATAACCATTTACAACCTATGGTTTGTTTTCCTCTAGGAAGTTCCACCAATTCCCAAGTGTTATTTCTGATCATTGAATCATATTCTTATTCCATGGTTGTTTTCCATTCACTACTTTCATTTTCTTCTTTATAACTACATGGTTTAACCACATTCATCATACTAGTTATAAAAGCATTTTCCCTATATCTTGCAAGCATTTGAGCTTTCCTACCTGATCTTCTAAGCAGTGGGGTAATGGTTTCAAACCTTATTTCTTCCTACTGCTACTATTGTTGCTATTGTTGTTGCTATTGCTGCTGCTGCTGTTGTTGTTGCTGTTGTTGTTTTTGTTGTTCATCCTTTGCCTTTCTCTGCTGTTGACCCTAATCGTTCACTGTTTCTTCTTCCTGAAAGTATGGAATGTCCCATCCATCATAGTTCTCATCAGGTTCTTCATTATCCTGCTCATGGAATTTAACATCTCTACTAACAAAACTCTTGTGAGTAGCGGGATTAAATAGTTTGTATGCTTTATATGATGAACAATACCCTATAAAAGTACATCTGATGGCTTTCGAGTATAATTTTATTTTATCTTCCTTTGGTATTTGGGTAAATGCTTTACATCCAAATATCCTTAAGTGTTTTACTGCAGGCTTATATCCATATAGTGCCTCAAAAGGAGTTTTAGACTCAAGACTTCTTGTAGGACTCCCATTTTTAAATAAATTGCAGTATTCACTACTTCAGGCCAAAAACCATTTGAAAGATTCTTACCTTTAGGCATACTTCTAGCACATTCCACCAGTGTTCAGTTCTTTCTTTCTGTTACTCCATTCTATTGTGGAGTATGGAGTACTGTAAATTGCTGCAAAATTCCATGATCTTCACAATATCTGATGAGCTCATCCTTCCTGTATTCTCCCCCTTGATCAAAGCGGAGAACTTTTATCTGTTTCCATGTTTGTCTTTCAATCATATTTTTAAACTGCTTAAAGTATTCGAATGTATGACTCTTCTTACTTAAGAAATACATCCAAGAAAACTTTGTACAATCATCAATAAACAATAGAAAATATAGTGCACCTCCTAGAGATTTTGTCTACATGGGACCACAAAGGTTTGTGTGCACTAACTCCAGTATATCCCTCTGTTTCTTTTCAACTCTAACAAGGAATTCTTCTCTATGAATTTTTCCTAAAGTACAGACATCACAGTCATTATATACTTACTTTAGCATAGGAAGATCTCTTACCATTTCCTTCTTTTGTAGTAACAACAAATCATTGCAGTTGATGTGGCCGAATCTCTAATGCCAAAGCTCTTCTGCAGTCAGGCTCGCTGCTGTCAATGGTTGAACCTGTGAAGGTATCACATCCAACTTTCACAGTCCTCCTATTTGGATTCCTGTAGCAATTGTCTTCATGCCATCTAACAGATCTTTAATGTATCAGTTAGATTTTAAAAATTCAACTTTCAAATCTTGATCTATAATCATAGATACATAAATCAAGTTCTTTGTTATACTAGGAACATACATTACATTATAAATTCGTTTGATATTACCATCAGGTAGAATAACAGAAACTTTCCCACACCCTTTGATTTGATGGCTTTTGTCATCACCTAGGTAGATCTGTGTGCCTCATTGATTTCATTAAAATCTTTGAGCTAGTGCTTATTCCCTGTCATGTGCATTGACGCTCTTGAATCTACATACCATATGTCTGCATCAACATTTTCATCATGATCTACGATGAACAATCTTAAATTCTGCACCTGATCACCATTCACGAGATGACCTGCATGCTTTTTCGGCCTCTGCTATTCTTCATGATATTTCTTTTTCCTACATTCCCTAGAAATATGACCTAATTTACCACAATAAAAACATTTAGTTTCAAACTATTTTTTACTGGAATGCATACCTTGAGTTAGATTTGGCCGGTTATGTGAACTTGCTCCGTTTTGTTGTCGTGGACCTCCTTTCCCTTTGTAGAAGTTCTTCTTCGCCATTAATGAAAGATCGGCACTCTGGGGCTTTAGAGTTGATCTCCTCTCTTCTTCCTGCATTAATATACCTGTCATCTCTTCAAAATGTGGGATCTTCTCTCTGGCATTTATCCTAGTGATGAACATTTGATAATCATCAGTGACACCATTCATTGTAATGGATACAAGATCTGTATCGTCCATTGTATGACCAATATCTAATAATTTGGTTTTCAGATCATTAATCCTTGCTACGAATGAAGAAATTGTTTCATTCTCCTCCATCTTCATGGACAAGATCTTACTCTTGAGGAACAGAAGACGATTTGAATTCCTGATCTCGTACAATTACTTTAGAATTCCCCAGATCTCGTTCGCTAACTTACCTTCTCTGGTGTGCGGTATAATGTAGTCTTTCACTGACATATTTAACATTTTCCTTGCTCTACCTTCTTGTTTCTCCCAATCCGGGACTGATGTTGATCCAGCCGCGGGCCTCGACTCATCCTTGTTCACGATCAACCAAGCACTCTACACTTCTAGCAAAGTCTTCATCTTGAATTTCCAATTTGCATAATTGGAACCATCGAAATTGTTATGCACGTTCATGCATGCTTCAAATATATTGTTATTAATCTTGGCGATTTAGGAAAAAAATAATTCGACAAGTAAGAGATGTTAAATTTACCCCAGATCTGTGATAGAGACAGATCATTGATCTTCAATGTTGTTTGATCTCACAGCACACCCGATGATCATTGTGGCTTTCTTCTCAGCCTCTAGACAACCTCCTGTTGTCAGCTACAGCCTTGTTATTGGCTTCCCCATGCAGCTTCTCTGACAGCTACAAAATTGTTCTTGGCTTCCCTTCGCAGCCTCAGCCTTGTTATTGGCTTCCCCGATCGTCACAGAATTACCTGTATTTTTTCCAACGTCGTCGTAGCTATACACGTCTTTCTTGTGACACGTGTGACAGACTACGACAAAAAATTTTCGCGAAGTGCTATAGTGCCCTCGTCGCAGAGGTACACTCATAACCAGCGACGATTTCAGAATCGTCGCAGTTATCCGCCTTACAACTGCGATGATATCGGTTCAAAGAACCACCCACCAGCCAATGTATAGGTTCCTCAGCCCTAACGCTCTGATACCATGATAAAAAATGGTAATGTTTGTATTAAAGAAAATAAAACCCACTGGTCAGCTCTACAAAAGAGAGTGAACCAGGAGAGTCTGGCTCTGCAGAATGCTCTACATTGTTCATGCACATTACACATTAAATAGAAAACATGGTTTTAGGGAAGTTAGAATAGCATTTTAGGAAATAGAAACTAATTCCTATCCTGAGGTTACATGAACCAACTCTACCTATTCTAGGATATTCTCCATTATCTTCAATAGAATCATCAGAACATCCAAAAAAGATAGTGAATAATGAGACTATAACCTGAAATAATGGTTGAAGTATCATAATTTACATAGGTAATTCCACCTTTAATATATGATTAAGCTTTTCCATCGAGACTTCTAGGAAAGTTAATTTTTCACTTTCATCCCACATGATAAATTCATCACTCATTTCCTTATCGCTAAAATTATTTCCAGACATGGGTAACTTCAACATCTTGGCTATGGTCCCTTAGGACACCTCTAAGAAAACTCGTCCATTTGTAGGATGAATTATAATTATTATTTTTGTCGTAATTTTCAGCGGGAAGAAAAATTGTATTGGGATAAAAATGTATAGCTGATAATTCTACTCTAAGTACCAGTTTTTAATATGTATCAATCTCAACTATTAAGTTTAGAATTTGGTTCTAAAGTTTCACTGAAACTATATACATCAACATTTCCTATAGAGATATCTCAAATTTGGGCCAAAGTATTAATAAAAGAATTCATTTGAGTTTTGGGAACCATTTTCAATCCTCACATTGCATACGACTGCTAAAGACTGGTATTAACCTACAATTGAAAGGCTTGGAGGCTTACCCATTCTTTTATTAGTCAATTCAGCAAACCTTCCGACTTATTTTGAAATGCGTGCAATACTAACAACAATTTTTATTGTAACAATCAACTGAGAGGATGAAAATGATAGTTTAAACTTGAAATTTAACTTAATAAAAGTCGATGTATTTCACGTCACTTCTAATTTACATTATATCAGCCGATAATTATTAGGTGGTGACAATTAATTTGAAAGAGATTCATTTGAATCTCGACCGTTAGATAAGAAAGACTTTGGTTGTCTGATGAATTGGATGGATCTCTAGACTTCACTATCAAGCGATTTGATTCATGAGATAACATTCAAATCATAGATGTAATTGTTGGTATATTGTTGGATCACATCAAATCACAACTCGGTCTTTAAACTTCCCCCACGTTTCCATCTGATGTAAATAACAGGCGTTGGATCCAATTATTTATGGTCGTTGGATGATATCGGATCACAAGGCTACCATTAAACATAATAAAATTTGCGGTCTAGTGTGATTTATAATAGTGGGATTTGAGTCTGATGGGGATATTCAACCTTGGATTTAGAGTCTTCTTGCCATCCGATCTTGTTCAATGGTAATGATTTAATTGCTCTGATTGTTGAATAATCAAGTCATGACAAGCTTCGTGAAGTAGATGCCTCCATTGAAGAAACTTCTAGGGAAAGGGTTCCTCGCTGAGAAATGTTACATTCCAAACTTGAATGATTTATACATGGACAAGAACAGCTCAAAATACAATTAACTTGAATCGAATATAAGTTGGTGAAGAATCTACATCGAGTGTCAAGTCAGGCTAATAATGAGAAGACGTGTTCTAATGATCCTCCAGAATAAGTCATTGAAATTTCAAACTCGGATGTCTGTACTTGTTTAGTAAGGAATTTTGCATGATGAAGCTTAGAGAAGTTGGTTTGTTTTGCGAAGTTATATCTATTTGATAAGTAGTCTACTCTGAGATTTCTCTCTAAACTCGAAATTTTTCTCTGGTATAGTTAATTTATAGACTTACTTCTTAATGACTTCTTATTTTGAGTTAAAATCACCTTTATTTTCATTTACATTTGGTATGGATTTACATATATGCATTTTGTTTCATGTATATGTGTGTTTGTGTGTACACACACCACACATATATATATTTTAAATATATGGGTTTATGCAAATGTCATGGGAATTACAAGATTATTTCAAATAAATATTTTTTTCAGGTTAAATAAATAGAATATAACCATTTACAAATTATTCTTTTCCTATTGGTATAGATTGAGATATTGTATTAATCATAATATTATTTAAAATGGATATATGACATCTATCTCAAGTTATTGTAACCAGCACTCTTTGAGATGAACAATGAGATGAACAATTAAGAAATTTAATTTTCCTTTTAATATCCTTCTACATGTATTTTCAAAATTGGATGTCGCTCCACCACTAGCGAGCATCCATAGTCCCAACAAAGTCATCCACTATCTCAAAATAAAGAAATCTTATCACTTTATTGCTTTCCTTTTATATTTTTAAGTAGAGGTTTTCCTTTTTTCTATTATTTAGAAATCATGGGATGATTATGCACTAGGATTGACCCAATACCATTGACTATCCTCTTCTATAAGCTAGTGTCTGTAACCCTGATGAAGTTATCAACATACCCCATGTTGAAGTAACCTCATTTAAGAATTATGGGAAGACTACACATTGGGATTGACCCAATCCCACCAAAATTTCTCCACTCCCAATGAATGTTTATAGCCCCAATGGAGTTATCGACATACCCCATATCAAGAAAGTAATTCTATTATTTCAATATAAAATTGGTGGTTATGGAAGGCCACATGCATGAATTAATTTATGAATGATTGATTTATCAAATAGTCATAGTTTGTTTTAGATGTGATATTTTCTGGATATCAAACTAGTATATTTACTCATGAAAGTATCTCATAATAATTAAAATAGGAAAAAAAAACGTAACATAGTTATAGCCATCAATTATTAATCATGTACTATGAACATTTAACCACTGAGTTAGTCTTGTAATTTTCCTTTGACCTTTTTCTTTTCTTTATTATATATACTATAGTATATATATATATATATATATATATATAGAGAGAGAGGAGAGAGAGAGAGAGAGAGAGAGAGAGAGAGCAATGTATATAATGTTTTCAAAAAATTGGGCCTTTAACTCCATGGGCAATAATTTCCATTTTAAACTTTGAAGAGAAAATGAAATTTATTTCCTCTATTTTATTAATAAATAAAAAGGACCAACCATAATTGGTAAATTTTTTCTGGTTTGTCGAGTTCTTCCAATTCCCTTTTATTTGTTTCATCACCCATAGCTGGATTGAAAACTTAATCTCGGAGCCCTTTGTTAAACAATTTTTTTTGTTTTCTATAATATATATTTAATTTTTCATATACCTGATTTATATTTTGTTGAACATGTATTATTTGATTAATTCATCTCTCTAAATCGCAAGGTTCTTGCAATAATTTCATTACCTTAGAACCTAAATGAACATGTATAACATAATCAATACCATATACCAGTGAAAATGTGACTTTCCTACAAATCTTTTAGTGTTAATTCGACTTTCCAAAATATCACATATGAATGCTATATGCTACTTCCTTTTCATAGAATCAATAGTATTTTAAGAATTTAAATTATATTCTTGTTAGTAGATTCAACCAACCCATTCTCTTGAGGGTCGTAGGTGGTTGAATGTCATAAAATGAAATTATATTTATCACAGAAGTTTTGAAAAGTTGTTTAGGAGAAGGCCCTAGCATTGTCCATGATTATCTTTCATAGAAAGTCAACATGGGAGAAAATATTTTCTATAATAAAATTCATAATGATTTAAGCTTTTATTTTTTTATCGGTATAACTTCAACCCATTTAGTAAAATAGTCCATAATTGTTAAAATCCAATGAATTTGACATCTAGAGTGGGGAAGTATTTCTCCAATAAAGTCGATTCCCCATTGTTGGAAGGGAGTTTTGGACTAAATAGGCTTCAAAGGGAGTGTAGATAATTTATGTTCCCGTGCAAAAAATTAGCATTCTTGACATGCCCTTACTTTTTTATTTACATAGGAAAACAAAGTGGGCCAATAAAAAACACTCCTCAAAATTTTGTGGATTGTGGCGTTCCAGGTATAATGCTTGCCACACACTCCATTATGATTCTGGTTGATAAGGCAATCAATATCATTAGGCAATATGCAATTCAAAAAAATTTGTACAAGATCATTCTAATATAACTTACTTCCTATGATAAAATATTTTATTGACTTTAATTTTAATAGATGTGATTGAGAGTTACTCAAATGAGCTAGATATTGCAAACTTTGATGGTAGGCGATGATATTTGCATACCAATCAAATGAATGAAATCTTTGATCGATGCGTGTAAAGTCTTGGTAACGTAACAAAAAATTGGGTTTTTATCCCTTTACATGCCTTAGTATGGGAAATCAGACTTAGGTGAGTTATTTGATTGATATTGAATGCCTTGAAGTTATTTCTTGCAAACAATTTGGCTAAACCTTGACCTTTTATGATTTTTATCCATTTTCCTCTTCTACCTTCAACATCATCATGAACCAAAATTTATTTTATGGTAGGATTTGGAAAGTAAAGTATTGTTTTAGACTACAAAACATAATCTCTAAACCTTCCAAAGCTTTCAATAAAGCATAAGCTTATTTTTCAATTATATTATATTTAATTTTGGTGCCTTACAAAGATTTGTGTAACAACCCCTCGTTGATTTTCCATGTAAATAAAATAATACCAAGGTCACGAGACACATATTGGAAGTTGAATGGTGGACAAACATTATAGTGGGGATCACTTGTGGTTAATTAATGGCTATGGAAATCGGCAAATGAATTGGCAAAGGCAAAGAGGAAATAATTGGCATTTAATTAAGGAAATAAAGGGAAAAAGGAGAAAAGGAAGGTGAAGAGACAAAAATATGCATGCAAGGGAAATTAGAGAGAAAATGAAGAAAAATGAAGAGAAAAAGGAGAAATGAAAGGAAGAGTCTACACATCAATTAAATAAAGGCATCAAAGGAAGAGTTCATAACTTTCGTTAGTTCTATTTGGGTTCTCTCCTTCCACACTCTTACACTCTCATACACTCTTGCACACTTAGAGAAATTTTGGGGAATACTAGAATTCACTTGGACTTGGAAAAAGAAAGCAAAGGACAAGCAAGGAATTAGTGGGCAGTGGAAAGAAGATTGGATCGACAGCTATGACAGGGACACATCATAGGTAATAAGTTGCATGTGTGATATCCTTTTTGAGATTTGGATGCATGGTATATGCATGTGGTTCTTTGGTTAATTGTTGTCATTGGCATGGGATTTTCCTAGATTGAAAGTGGTTTCAGTCTTGCCTTGTCATTTCCTGGATAACGATGATGTAGTGGGTTCCCCATTTGAATTCTGATTGGTTCTCAAGTTCCTTATGGCTGTGCGTTGGGATAGAATCTTTGGAGACCTGGAACAACTTGAGTTCTCTAGAGGCTATGGGTTGATATGGTAGTTCTCTAGAGCCCTGTCATAGCTTGGGTCCATGGAGGTTATGGGTGGATATAGCAATCCCTCGAGTCCTGGAAAACTTAGAAAGAGACCGATATAGTTTGGTATTAGTGATCTTTGGACCATTTAGGTGAAATCATTATGGTTGAGGGTTGAGGTGGTCTAGCCTCTTGAAGCCCTGGTTGGTTCTATTTTGGTTTAACCCATATGATCCCACATTTATGCTTGGAATATGGAAGAAGGTTGATTGGTTGAAAAAGGAATTTGGTTTAGCCCGAGCTATGGTTGGGTGATAGGTGGAATTCCCTGACTTGGTTGGCATTTGCATATGTTAATATGAGTTATTTTCTTATTGTGATTAATGAGCACATGTAATAGTTATTATGTTGATCTTATGTTGATTTGTCATCATTTCTATTTTGTTTATACGTTGGTTATATGCATGGTTCTATGATGTGATCGAGATATGGATCTTGTTCATGATTTTCTAAGTGAGTGAATGGTTGATGAATGAATACGTTAACAAGTGTTGTTGAATCTACCTTGAGAGGGTATTGGACCTTCTTGATAATTATATGATGAAGTTTATAAGTTTATGATGAGATATGCATTCATGACCAATAGCTTCTGTGTTTACTATTTGTTTCACGAAATGTGTGTCAAGTATTAGGCATTTCTTGGTCAATGTGTTACTTGAGTATTGGTTGTTTAGACTTGTTATCATATTAGACCTGATTATTAAAAGCTTTAGGTGCTTATTGGAAGTGGCATGTAAACCAACCATAAAAATGTGGTGTGGCTCTCTCAACCACATGCATAGAACAAAGAAATATCAGTCATAACTACATGGAGGTAGGCTTATGTGTGCAATTGGAGCCTTTCAATTATATCCATAGCTTTGTAAGGGTGTGATTAGGGTTTTAATATTTTAAAAATAAGTTCCAACTTAGGATATAATCATCATAGGTTGTTGGATGACTTCTGGGTGATCTGGTGTTTATGAGAAGTGTTATTAAGTTTTTGGTTTGTAGGTGCCACTTCCATAATTGGGACTTGGATGTCAGGTCATCTAATACTAACACTTAGCTCATGTTTACCCTGGAGAGCTTGTAAAAGAGGGTAAATGTGGGAGGAGGTGGTATCAGAGCAGTTTCATTTCCTACAACCTTTCCTCTTGTTACAGGTCATTTTTTCGCATTCGTCTAAATGGCCTAGAAACCAGATCAATCAACATCCATGACACCTTTTCATTATCCCTTTGTAAAGCCTCAAGCATTGATTCTCTAAAAAGTCAAATAATTATGGGTTTATGATCTCAAAAAATCATTTTTGGCCCCAATGCACTATGTCCTTTAGTCCACTTGCGATGGTTGCATGTTGCATAAATGAGCATTTGCACTAACCAACACAAAGCTCTCTCTACTCTGCAGGTGTGATGGCCCTATAATTCAGAAAAATAATAATAATAATAATAATAATAATAATAATAAAATAAAAAAAATAAAATAAATAAAATAAAATAAATAAATAAAAATAAAAAATAAATAATAAATAAATAAATAAAATTAAATAATTAAATAATTAAATAATTAAAAAAAAAAATAATAATATAATATATATAATATATATATATATATATATATAATATATATATATATATATATATATATATATACACGAAGCTTCTTCTTCCAGAAGCATCTAAGGTGGTTTTAACCATTTACCATGGATAAATATATCTAATTCCTATCATATCCTACTCTATTTGTTTTATCTCTTATCCCTAGAGCTTATCCTTTGTAATATGTGGATCTCAAGCCTAGATTGGTAAATCCTAAACCACCATTTTTACCCTTTCAATTCACTGTCTCCCATAGATTCTAGGTATTTTTTTGGAGACTCTTAGCTATGCCTTGATGCTACTACTTTTACCTGAGGATCCATTACCATCCTTGAGTTGTGATTGAAGGCTTTACTTGTGGCTATGGAAGGACAAGTTTTGTGGGATATTATACATTTTCAAGAAGTGTAAAAAGGGTTGTAACCTTTTCCTACATTTCATTAATACATGAAGATTTATTTTCCTATGCTTTGTGTCAATTTGATGCATATGTATTTCAATGCCCACTTGAATCATTGAATAGAGATATTAGTTTATGATATGGATGTTTTGTAGTTCTCCTATTTGTTGTGATTGTCTTGCAGGTTCCATTTATAGTAATTGGAGTTAGACTCAAAGACTACAAGCCAAGAGAAGAGGAAGTCTAGTGTTGGACTCCAGCTAGTCCCTTCCTCTATTTATTAATTTCTTGAAGGAAAACATTGCCCTTTTTCATTTATGTTGTTTCTAGGTCAGCCACTAGATCTAGAGGATTCAATTTTTTCCGCAGACGATAATTTTCCATAAAACACCTTTGATACCTAGTTACAAAGTGGTATTAGAGTGAGGTTGCATCACTTGACCTTGGGGTGAATGTGATTATTATGCATGCATGTCAGTTGTCTATGTGTTTATTATGCATGCATTGTTATGGTTATAGTTATGATATTTATGTATGAGTTGGTATACTTATGATATTGTGTCATACTAATTTGAACTTAATTATGTAGATATGATAGCCTCCTTTGAGATATGTTGAGGTATGATTTTGATTATGTCTTCTATCTTCTTTATTTAACATGGTATGATTGCAAGAAATAGAAGATCAAAAATGAAGAGAAGAATGGTGGGTTACAGTTCACATAACTCCCCTAATAGGCCCGATGTGAAATCTATGTAATGGGAGAGGTCATTTGGGCAACAAGGATAATGGTATTATCCTGATCTTGCAAATACATAAAGGAGTCTGAGGGAAGATATTAGAAGTTGCAAGGAAGAAAATAACAGGTTGATTGAGGCACGATAAATACTTGCAAGGGCTAAAGAAAAGAAATCAAAAGTCAATGTAGTGATTCTTTAGAGTCTTTGAGATCTACAGAAGCAGGGAAAGATGGGGATCAACCATGGAAAAGAAGAAAAGACTAATGGGGCATTAGGCAGAAGGTCTTAGAGATGATACAGTCGAAGGTAGTAGATCTTTGGATACCCCTGAAAAGAGAGGTAGCACTTATGGATTTCATTCTAGTTTTGATTCTGAGAGACATCATCACCATTACCGCTATCATTCGTATATGAGGAGTGAGAAGGGATATTTTCCAAAGGGAAAGAATTTATCTAGTGGGAAGATGTGAAGCATTTTAGAGGCATTAGAGAAGAGGAGTTAATTCAGGATGAGTTTGAGAGACTCTTTAAGAAGAAGTACCTATTTGAAATATACTATAATGAAAGGGTAGAGGAATTCCATGAGTTGAAGATGGGTTCTATGACAAATGATGAGTTTACTAGCATCTTTTTGGAGTTGTTAAGGCATATGCCTTATCTTAAGGATGTGAAATATAAGATTCAAAGTTTCATCAGTGGGTTTCCAGTAGCGTTCAAAAGCTTGATTGATTTTGATGAGACTCAATCACTGGAAGAAGTCATTAGAAAGTTGAAGCATTATTATGAGTAGTCAAAGTGCAAGCCTGAGTTCAAGTGTGACTAGAGTGGAAATGAGAAGACTAAAGGAAAGTGGCCTTGGAAGTGATGAATACCTTACGATGTAAGTGGCAAGGAAAATGTTGCACCTTACATGAAGTTCAATGCAGTTGAGATAAGGCATCTGTCTTAGCCTGAGGAGTAGAATACAAGCAGTGGAAGAAATCCTTTGAGGTGCTGGACTTGTGGTGGAGAGAATTGTAGGAGTGAGCAACCATTGCATCAGGGTGGTAGGCCTCAGATTTACAATGTTGAAGAGGCACAAACAGTTGGAGATGTTGGTTAGAGTATTCCTTGGATTTATGTAGTAGTGGATAACAGGAAGGATGATCATAGAGCATCCATTATTGAGATGGAAGGTAAGTTTTGTGATCAATTTGTTTCTATTTTGATTGATCATAGATCGAATTATAGTTATATTAGTCCTGACCTGGTGGATAAGTGTTGCTTGAATAAAGAAGTGTATGGAGAATCTTGGTTGGTGTAGCTAGCTACATGGACTAAGAGAAGAGTTCATCATTGGGTGAGATCTTGTGCATTTGAGCTTAATGGAATTCCTACATTAGCACATCAAAATTTTCTTCATTTGGGTTCATATACCATGAATTTAGGCATAGACTAGCTATCCATTCACAAGACCAAGGTAGAATGCTATGACAAAGGCATTAAGTTCCTGGATGATGATGGTGAAAGAAGAAGCCTACATCAATGAGAATGGTTACAGTTATGCAAGAAAAGTGCAGCAACAGGAAAGGATGTTTATTATTTGCAATGCATATTTCTAGTGAAAAAGTGAAGGATGTTGAGGATGAGGAAGTCCTAAAGAGATATCATATTTTGTAGCAGTTTCAATATGTGTTTCCTACATATATTCTAGAGTTACCACCTCATAGGGAAGTGGAATTTTCTATTAATTTGATGTCGGGAGTAGCACCAACATCTAAGGCACTTTACAGGATGAGAACTTCAGAGTTGATGTATCTGAAGTTGCAGCTTAAAGAAATGATTGATAAAGGATACACAAGGCTAGGTGTGTCTCCTTGGGGTGCACTAGTATTTTTTGTAAGGAAGAAGGAGGGCACTCCCCTATTGTACATTTATTACAAGCAATTGAACAAAGTGACTACCAACAACAGCTATTGATTGTTGCGGATTGATGTCTTATTTGATCAGCTAAAGGAAGCAACAATGTTTTGAAAGATTGATTTTAAATTGGGATATCATAAAGTTCACATCAAAGAAGAAGACATCTACAAGACTTCATTTTGTATGAGATATGGGAATTATGAGTTTGTGGTGGTTCCTTTTGATCCTACCAATTCTCTAGCCACCTTCATGTGTTTGATGAACAGTGCATTGTGTACTTATTTGGACATGTTTGTGAGAGTATTTTTTAATGATATATTGGTATATTCCAAGAATGAGGAAGAGAATGTAGAGCACCTAGTTGCAGTTTTTAAATTATTGATAGAGAATCAATTATATGCCAAGCTCAGCAATGTAGCTTCTTTTAGACATATTCATTACTTGGGACATGTTGTTTCCAAGGAAGGGATAACAGTGGACTTGGAAATGATTAAAGCTATCATAGAGTGGCCAAATCCTATCAAAGTGGATGAGGTCAGATCATTCATCAAGAACTTCTTAAATATTTTCTATCATATTACATCCTTGTAAAGAAAAGGGAAGAAGTTTGAATGGACAAAGGAGTGTGTAGCTAGTTTTGAGCAGTTGAAGCATTTGCCTACAAATGCTCCAGTTTTGAAGATTGGAGATCCTGATAAGGATTTGTTGGTTTAGACATATGCATGTAAGGAAAGACTTGGTGGAGTTTTGATGCAAGAAGGACAGGTTGTTTTCTGTGAATCAAGGAAGTTGAATGAGAATGAGAAGAACTATGTGACTCATGATCTAAAGTTTGCAGTGATCGTTCATGCATTGAAGATGTGGAGACATTATCTCCTTGGTGGGATGTTTGTTTTGATGAGTGATCATAGTGGGATGAGGTACTTTTTTTACCAAGCCAATCTAAATTTCAGGAAAGCAAGATGGTTGGCTACCCTTCATGAGTTTGATTTTGAGATTAGGTACATTAAGGGCAAGGAGAACATGGTTGCAGATGCTCTTAGTAGGAGAGTTCAAGTGAATCATATTTCAGCTATGAGATCTTTTGGGACAGACTTACAGGAGCAGATCTTGCATGTAGGACAACATGATGAGAAGTACCAATAGTTGAAGCAGATATTGTACCAGTAGGGTGAAGATGATAGAGATGAGGTGTATCACTTCAGAAAATATGTCTTGTTCAAATTCAAGAACAAGATCTATGTACTAGATATCAGTGAGCTAAAGAATCTTACCATGAGAGAGTTTCATGTTAATACATATTGATGCCACCCAGGATACCAGAGGACTTTGACAGTCATTAAGAAGTTCTATCATTGGTAGAACTTTAAGAAAGAGGTGGTTGAGTTTGTAGAAATATGTTTGGGTTTTCAATAGGTGAAAGTTGAATGTAAGCTTCCATCTAGCTTGTTGTAGCCTATTATGATTCCATAATGGAAATTTTAGGTCATTTCCATGGACTTAATTACAAGATTATCGAGGACATCTAGACAACATGATTCAATCATGGTTGTGGTTGATAGGTTGAGAAAGGTATCTCACTTCATTGTAGTGAAGTATATTAATTCAGCTAGTGAGGTAGCTCAGATCTTCATCATGGAGATAGTGATATTGCATGGAGTTCCCAAGAATATTATATCAGATAGAGATGCCAAGATCACTTCTAGGTTTTAGAAGTAGTTGATTGTAGGCTTGGGGACATGTTAAGGATGTACGTCATGCATCAACAAAGGAAGTAGGAGGAGTATCATGCAGTAGAGTTTACATATAATAATGGGTATCAGGATTCCTTAAAGATGATTCCATTTGAGGCTCTTTACGGGTGAAGTTGTAATACTCTTATCAGCTGGAGTAATCTAGTGAATAGGGAGCTGATTGGACAAAATATGTTGGTTGAGATGAAACAACTGATAAGTTACTATGTGGAATTTAAAGGCACCGCAGGATAGCTAGAAGAGTTAAGTGGGGTAGCATATAGAATTCAATGAGTTTCAAGTTGGAGAGCATGCGTACTTGTGAATCAAGCCCAAGAGGATTTCCTTGAGGATTGATTCATGTGCCAAGTTGGCACCTCAGTATTGTGTGCCTTTTGAGATCCTTCAAATGATTATACTAGTGGCCTACCGACTTTTACTCTCGACAACAGTGAAAATCCATGATGTTTTCCATGTTTCATTACTTAAGAGATATGTGCATTATGTTGATCATATGATTGATTGGTCTCTATTCCAGGTGGAAATAAAGGTATATTTCCAGCTATAGCCATAATGCATATTGCAATGGAAACATCTCATGCTCTAGAATAGAGCAACATAGAAGGTTAAAGTGCAATGGAAGCACTTTGGGCCCGATGAAGCTACATGGTAGATGGTTGATCAGTTGTAGGCCTTGTGTCCTCGGATGTGTTTCGTATATGTGTTTTTTTGTATATACATATGCACATGTGTATTGTAAATATTGCATCGAGTTGTGTTATAAAGCTCCAATAAATAGTATGGTGGTCATGTTTTCAGCAGTTTTTTGTTGTAATTATTGCATCGTGCAATGATATAAAGCTCCATAGGTAGTATAGTATGCTAGTTATAAGCATCATAGAGCACCAAGGGGGGTGGCTTTGTAACAGGCCCTAGTTGATTTTCCATGTAAATAAAATAATACCAAGGTAATGAGCCATGTATTCCAAGATAAATGGTTGAAAAACATTATATTTGGCATCACTTATGGTTTATTAAAGGAAATGGAAATTGCCAAATGCATTGGCAAAGGAAAAGAGGCAATAATTGGAATTAAATTAAAGAAATAAAGCAAAATAGGAGAAAAGGAAGGTGAAGAGAAAGAAATATGAATGCAAGGGAATTTAGAGAGAAAATGAAAGAAAATGAAGAAATAAAGGAAAAAGGAAAGGAAGAGTTTAGACATAAAGGATAAAAAGGAAGAAGAGAAACAATTCACAGCTTTTGTCAATTCAGTTTTGGTTCTCCCCTTCCACACTCTTACACTCTCATACACTCTTGCACACTTTGAGCATTTTTGGAGCATCCTAGCATTTACTTGGACATAGACAAAGCAAACAAAGGAAAAACAAGGAATTGTTGGGCAACGAAAAAGAATATTGGATCAACAGCTACAACAATGATACATTGCAAGTAACAGGTTACATGTGTGATTTTCTTGTTGATATTTGGATGTATGGTATATGCATGTGGTTCTTTAGTTATTTGTTTTCATTGGCATGGGATTTGCCTAGATATATATTGGTTTCACCCTTGCCTTCCTATTTCCTGGATATCCATGATGCAGTGGGATCCCCATTTGGATTATGATTGGTTCCTAGGTTCCATATGGCTGTGAGTTAGGATAGATTCTCTAGATCCATGAATAGCTTCAGTTGGTGATGGGTTGAGATGGTGGTTCTCTAGATCCCTATAACATCTTGGCTCCCTAGAGGCTTTGGGTTAAGATAGGAATCCCTGGAGCCCTAGACAACTTGGAAAAAGACTGATCTAGTTTGCTACTAGTGATTTCTGGGCCATTTAGCTAAAATCACTATGGTTGAGGGTTGAGGTGGTTGGGCCTCTTGAATCCCTGGTTGGTTCTATTTTGGCTTAACCCATATGATCCCACATTCATGCTTGGAATAAGTCACAGGTATGATTAGTTGAAAGAGAGATTTGTCTTAGCCCAATCTATGGTCGGGTGGTACATGGAAGTCTTTGACTTAGTTGGCATTTGCATATGTTAATATGAGTTATTTTCTTATTGTGATTAAGGAGCACATGTACTGGTTATTTTGTTGATATTATGGCTAATTTGTCATGATTTCTATTTTGGTTATATGTTTGTTATATGCATGGTTATATGATGTGCTCTAGCTATGGATCTTGTTCATGATTTGGTAAGTGATTGAATGGTTGATGAATGCATAGGCTAACAAGTGTTTTTTCATCTACCTTGAGATGGCATTGGACCTTATTGATAACTCTTTGATGAAGTTTCTAAGTTTATGATTAGATATGCATTCATGACCTGTAGTTTCTATGTTGACTATCTGTTTGACAAAATGTGTATCATGTATTAGGAATGTCTTGGTCAAGATCTTTCTTGAGTATTAGGTATTAGACCTATTATCATCTTAGACGTGATTCTTAAAATTTCTAAGCACTTTTGGGCAGTGGCCTGTGTAGCAACCTTGGTCAAAATTCCATGTAAAAGTTAGTAAAGGAAACAATAAGACCAAGGTCATGGGATACGTATTCCAAGCTGAATGGTGGGAAAAACATCCTAGTGGGAGTTTTTTCAATTTATCATTACTAAGGAAAATGGAAATCGCAATGGAAAAGGTTTTATAAATGCACGAGGCATTTATTGGCATTTTATTTATAAAAATAAAGAAAATTAGGAGAAAAGGAAGGTGAAAATTCACAGGTTGCATGTGATGAGGAAATTGAAGGAAAATAATGGAAAATTAAGAAAATAGAGGCCTCATTGATAAAAAGGCTTCTAAGGATTAGTTTGAAAGATTTTTCTCAGGCTTGGTCAGTGTAAATTTTATTCAATTCAGTTTTGGAGCTCTCTCATTATTATCTCTCACACACACACACACTCTTGGACACCTAGAGTTTTCTTGGAACACTTAGGCATTGTATCAAGAAAGGAGAAGAGTGCAAGAGGAAGGAAGGAGCAAGCAAGGAAGAATAGGATAAAGTAGCTACAACAATATTATTTTTAGGTATCGATTTGCATTTGTGGTTTCCTTGCTATATTTGGCATGCATGGTGTTGCATGTGTGTTCTTAGTTATCTTTCAGTCATTGGGATGGATTTTTCTAGGTGTGATAGTGTTTTTTAGCCTATCCTTCTCATTTTCAGATAGCCATGGTGTGATGGGGTTCTCATGTTTTGGTTGAGCTGGATTGCCAAATGGATTCAGTTGAGTGAGGTGGATCTCTAAATAAAAGAAAACATGGCCTAGTAATCCCTGAATTGGAATGTGGGTTGTAGTAAATATGGACTTTGGGTTGACTTGGTGGGTCTAGGAATCCTCAACCAGTGAATGGCGGGATGTACGGTAAATCCTAGAGGTATGTGATCTCCATCATGCCTAGTAATCCTGAGATGTGATATATGGTAAATCCTAGAGAGTGGAGTCTCTGATAGAGTCTAGTGATTTGGTGTGGATTGCCGTAAAGCCTAGTGACTTTTGCCTCAGTTATGGCCTTGTGATCCAATGTGGATTGTGGTAAATCCTAGAGACTAGGAGATAGGAAAATTCCTCACGGTGTAGGTGGAGAAATCAAGTGGCATCCATGCTTGTTTTAGCCTAATGATCTGTTGGAGATCATGGTAAAGACTGTCATTACATATTTATTCTTTTAGCCTAGTGATCCAGTGTGGATTGCGGTAAAGCCTTCTTTCTATTAATGAGGGTGAGGTGGTTTATCCTTGGGATTCCCTAGTAGGTTCTTTTGGTTTGATTCCCACATTCGTGCTTGGAATATGGCATGGGGGTGATTGGTTGAAAAGAGATTTAGCTTAGCCAATCTATGGACGGGCGAAACATGGTAATCCCATACCGGGTTGGACTTTACATTCATTAATAAGAGGGTATTTTCTTGTTATCTTATGTGTAAATGCATTGGTTTATATGTGGATTATATGGCTGATGTATCTTGCATACTTATATTGTTATTATGTTGGTTATAATAATGTATTATGACAATGATGATGTATGGATATCCTGATGTTTTGATTTGTAAATGAATGAAAAATGTATCTATGACCTAATAGATGATAATGCAGCTAATGATATAAGGGAAAAATGCTTCTTAGTGAATCTCAGATAAGTATGAGACTCCTATCCTCATATTTTTTGTTTAAACCTATAGATTACATATTTGTTACATGTTTGATGAAATGCTTGTCATGGCTAGTAGGGGTCTAGTCAAGTCCTTGTTGACGTTTCTGCAAATGTATCTTTGTTTCACTGTAAAATTTCAGCTTTGAAGGTGTCATTGAGTTATGGGAAGTGACTTGGGCTCTAGGCCTAAAAAAGTGGCACAAATCCCAGTGTCATAGGCATAACACTAGGGAAATCATTCCCAAGACACTCACTTTCCCTTGTTGTGGGAGCCTATGGAGCCTCCTAGATGCACCCTTCACCATATCATGGGAGTGTCTAGGGGTTTGATGCACTAAAAATTCATTTGGTCTTAGGGTATGGTTACCTAAGTGGTTGGGATGGCTCCTAGGAGTTTTTTTGCTCATGTGGGAGGTCTATGTGATGTGTTCCACTGGTTCCACTTCCTTAAGTGACACATAGGGAGTCGAATCATGTCATAGTAACTTCTTATCACTTGTTTACCCTGGTCGGCCGGTTACTTGGGTAGATGTGGGAGGAGGGTGCTACAGAGTGGTATTAGAGTAGGTTCTGTTATCTTTGGGGGATGTCTATCTTTTGTTCTCTTTAGGCGTTATCAGATACCACAGAGTGATATCAGAGTGGGTTTCATTCTCTTTGGGTGGTGTACGGTTTCCATTCTTTTGGGTGATATTTGATACCATAGGGTGGTATTAGAGCATGGTTCAACCCTTACACTAGATGGGTGGAATGCGTTGTCATGCATGCATGTAGGTTTTATATGTGCTTGATGTGTATGCATGGTGATGGTTATTGTTGCAGTTGTGTTGTCATGTAGAAGTTGATGATGTTGTTTTTTTTGGGATGCGTTAGTAATGAATGCATGTTGGTTGTATATGCATTTGTTATGCATGTCAGTGTCTAAATTTTTGTTATGCATGCATTGTCATGATTATGGTTATGCATGTATGGTAGGTCAGATAGGTATTGTGAGGTCATTGTATGCAATTAGGTCATCATGATGTTATTGGTATGTTATGATGCTAATGAGTTGGTTGAGATAAAGTAAGAGATGCAGACCATCAAAGTGAAGTTGCAGCATTGGACCTTGAGGAAATAGCATGTCATCATACATGTTTGGCATGCAAGTATGTAGGTTAAGGATTGTTATATGCATATGTTTATGTGCATGCCTTTCATTCTATTGATGTTATGGTTACATACATGATAGGTGATAGTTTATCATTGTAGCAATGTACACATGTGTCAGATAGTCATGAATGATAGTAAAATGTGGTTGTATGCATTGTTGTTGTTCTTTTATGTTATTTAACTTGATGATTATGTTATATGCCATTGATGAATATGTTATATGTTAACTTGTAGTTAGATCAATGACTATGTTATATGTTAGTTAACTTGATGATTAGGGTTATAGCATTAATATCTTGATGTTTTATGTATAATGTAAATTGGATTAGCCTATGTAAATGGTTAGGGTTATGACACTCAAGTATGAGTCAACTTATTTTTGACATTGTGTTGTACTAATCTAGACTGATTGTACATATGTGATTGTTATGTATGACTGAAAATTGTTTACGAGTTTATGATGTGAACATGTTAGCTAGTTAATTTTATGGATATCATGACCTTATTTATCATTGAGTTGATATGTTGTGATGTTATATCATGCTAACTAGATTGATTGTGTAGACAATATAGCTTCCCCTGAGATACACAAAGTTATGAGCTTACTTATTTCATATATTTGGTGCTTGACTGGTTGATTATGTCGTCTATTTGGTGTTTGAGTGTTTGGTGTCTACTATGTCATGTAGTTGATTTATCTAACATGGTACATTTATATTTTGTTTGAATGTTTGGTTGATTGCATGACACGAGTATGTTTCTATAAGATTGCATCAAGAAATGATCTTGTCTTAAGATGGTTTTACTCACACATATGTGTTGAGATAGCTGACATGTACTTGAGTGTAATAGGTAACAGTTGTATAATTATGTCTAATGACTATGAGTTTACTATGGATTATGACACAATTGTTAGCATTGGTAAAGGTTGATTTCAAATTGACAGGTATGATTGACTTGATATTTGGAACATGTGGTTGACATGTGTGAAAAGTTGTAGGGTAACATGCTTGGTATTAGTATGATAAGGTAAGGTAGCTAGTATGTTGTTATGTTTACTTATGCACTAACAGTTATGTGTTTATGGCATTATGATGCAGGGGATTGCTTGGCAAAAGATATTTCCATGAAATCCTAAAGAAGGCTCGGGTTGAGATTTCACTTGGAGGCATTGGGAACCATGGGGATGGATTCATGGTGTTTGTTACTAGTTTTGTGATTTTTGTATTTGTGATTTGGTTGCACTTGATTGCATATTTGTTATGCCTAGTGCAAGGCCTTTCCACTTTGTTGCAATGTCGTGTTGTTATTGGTTTCCATGGTCTTCTTCTAGTTTGTTTCTTGTCTTTCCTTTTATGTTTTGAGTCTTGGGAATTGGTTGGGAAACGAGGAAAGTTAGTGGAGCTCAGGGAGAGATGAATGAAATCTAGTAGGACATGTAAGACTCAGATGAAGTCAATGCATGTATAAGGGAAAATGAAAGTAAGCATATGAAATCTAGTTGGATTAGTTGGGTCCATTGAGGTAAATGGACAATGATAGGACAATCGTGACAAAGGTAATAGAAAAGGTAAAGTAAATGGATTTGAGGATTCAGATGCCTTGGCTATGTTGAGATCTAATGTTCTTAATATTGTACATGTTGTGCATGAATAAAGGAAGTTCTCTTAACATTGGCCTTATGATATCTAGTAATTATGATGTGATCATGATTGCTTTATGCTAATTTTTATATGCATATATGTATGTATGTACGTTTTTATTGATAGGATGATCAGGGATCATGATTGTTTTATGTTGATTTTTATATATATACGTGTATGTATGTATGTATGTATGTTGTTGTTTGAAAGGGTCACCAAGGATCATTTTGGAGGAGGAGTGATTTCTTATGCAAGTGAATGGCATGAAGAGTTTCCTAATTTATGAGGAATCAAGTGGGAAGAGTAGTCATGAAAAATATATGAGGTCGGTATAATGTGGATATGAATTTATATTGTATGCTTGTATTATGCATATGTTTATGTTGTGACAAGTAATGTTGAAGGATACATCAGCAAAATGGAAACAGTGTGCTTTGTAGCATGCTAGGATAAGCCTGGATGGTGGAGAGACACTAGAAGCAAGGTTTCTTGATAGAGGCAGTGTGGTTTTTGATGTGCAGTGCTATTGTTGTGTATATGTTGTGCATGTCATATATTTAGTGATTGTACCTATGGTGTTGGGTAATGTTGTATATGTAGTATTCTGTACATACGATGTTGTATGAATGTTGTATATATGGTGTTGTATGTATATTACATATGCAGTGCTAGGTATAGATGGTGCTATGTGCATGTTGGATATGTGGTGTTGTGTACATGTTGGATATGCGGTGTTGTGTGCATGTTGGATATGCGGTGTTGTGTACATATGATGCTATGTACATGTTGAATATGGAATGCTATGTACATATGGTGTTGTGTGCATGTTGTACATATGGTGTTGTGTGCATGACTATACATGTGGTGCTATGTGCACATGGCACTATGTACATGTTGTACATGTGGCATTGTGTGCAAGTGGTGTTGTGTGCATGTCGTGCATGTGGTGCTATGTACATGTGGTGCCATGTACATGTGCATGTGGTTCTTTGTACATGTGATATTGTGTACACATTGTACAGGTGGTGCGGTGTACATATGGCACTGTGTACATGTTGTATAGGTGGTGTCATGTACATGTGATGATGTGCACATATTGTGCATGTGGTGTGGTTTACATGTGGTACTATGTACATTTTATACATGTGGTACTGGTCTACATGTGGTATTATGTTCTTGTCATACATGTTGTGTTGTGTACATGCAATACTACATATGTGAATTTTGTAGTCGTGGTATCATGACATGTGTATTCATTGTTTTGTATGATCTATACGTATGTATATTGTATTGCACAGTGGATGTATTAGTATGTATTGTGTTGTGTTGTACACCAAATGTAGGTGTATGCGTCATGATGTATATCACGTGTAGGTGTATGTGTCGTGAAGTATATCAAGTGTAGGTGTATGCATTGTGTGATGTCATACATTGTGTGTGGATGTATGTGTTGTGATGTGCATTGTGTATGTGTATGCGCTTGAAGAGAAGAAAAGGGATCTGGTGCTTCTTAGGCGTGGAAACTAATCCAGTGTGTGTACAAAAATAACAAAGGTAGAAGGACCGATGAAGGATAAGTATTAGTATTTTATTTCAATTTTACTATACATATGACCTATGATTATGATTTATGATGGTTATATGTGATCTATGATTTTGGTTTATGATATTTTCATGTGATTCATTATTTTGATTTATGATGGTTGTGTTTTGAGCTAACATGATGTGATATGCTTCTAATGATGATTTGATCAAAGATGTTAGTTTGACTTGTTATGATAGGAAGTAAATAGGATTTCAAGTGTACCTTATTGACGAGCTACCAATGAGGTATGATGTGAATTTATTTCAATTTATTTTAAATCTAATGGGGGTTAGGTGCTTGGCACAGAAAATCATGGTAAATTCCCGGGTTGGGTGGTCAAAACTGAATGCAAGCATTAACAGTAGTTCCAAAAGAAATTGGAACAGGAAGTAGTATGTTGATAAAGCATTCAGGAGTAGGGCCATTATGGGACACTGGTACCCAATAGTGTCCATTTACTTCCATGAGCATGTTATGATTGATAGGATGGTTTTGAGGCAGGTATATGCCTTGGTTGTTGGCCTTCCAATGCGAGGAACAGGCTTTCCAAGGGACGGATCACTTGGGATAGGGGATGTCAGGGAACTTGGAAGGTGAGTGATTGCACGAAAAGGGCTGACCAGATGGAATCAGATGCACATTGGGAGTGTGCCCTGGAACAATGAGCCAGTAACTATTCATTGAGAGGAAAAATAGCACTGGATTGTATCGTTGGACATTGGATGCAAATTTGACTTTGATAGTGGATTCTGGACTTCCTAGGAAGGAGATGAATCCTAGTACTACTTTCAAGGGTGGAGGTATAAGCCTATGGATTCCCTTGTTGCTGATGTAGGCATCAGATCCTTTTATTTTTTGGTTGAGAAAATGTGTATATGTGTATATTATTATAAATATTTTATCAAGTTATTTTATAAAGCTCCACAGATAGTACAATTATTTTTTGGTTGATAAAATGTGTATATGTCTATATTATTATAAATGCTCCATCAACCTATTTTATAAAGCTCCATAGATAGTATGGTTATTTGTTGGTTGAAGCAAATGTGCTTAAGTATATATGGTTACTATTGTAAATTCTGTAATGAGATGTGTTATAAAGCTCCAGTAAATGGTATGATTGTCATGTTTCTGGAGTGGTCATTGTAAATACTGCAACAAGCTATCTTATAAAGCTCCATGGGCACTATTTTTTGTTTTCAATACTCGTGTTGGTTATATATGTCATTGAACACCGGGGATGGTGTTCCCCCAAGGGGGAGGGTTTTGTAACAACCCTGGTAAAAATTCCATGTAAAATTTAATAAAGGCACAAATAAGATGAAGGTCATGAGACACATGTTCCAAGTTGAATGGTGGGAAAGACATCCTAGTGGGTGTTCATTCAATTTATTATGGCTAAGTAAATTGGAAAAGGGAATGACAAAGGATTTGGAAAGGCATGAGACATTTATTGCATTTTATTTATGAAAATAAAGGAAATTAGGAGAAAAGGAAGGTGAAAGGTCATAGGTTTCATGTGATGAGGAAATTGAAGGAAAATAATGGAAAATGAAGAAAATAGAGGCCTCATTGATAAAAATTCTTCTGAGGATCAGTTGGCAAGATTTTTCTTAGGCTTGGTCAGTTTAACTTTTTGTCAATTCAGTTTTGGAGCTCTCTCATTATTCTCTCTCTCTCTCTCACTCTCACTCTCACTCACTCTTGGACACTTAGATTTTTCTTGGAGCACTTTGGCATTGGATCAAGAACAGAAAAGAAGGAAAGAGGAAGGAAGGAGCAAGCAAGGAAGAGGAGGATCAAGCAACTACAATAGGATTCTTTGCAGGTATCGATTTTTGTGTGTGGTTTCATTTCTATATTTCGCATGCATTACATTTCATATGTGTTCTTGGTTCTCTTTCTATCATTGGCATGGGTTTTGCCAAGTGTAATAGTGTTTTTCATCCTAGCCTTGCCATTTCTGGATAGCCATGGTGTTATGGGGTTCTCATGTTTTAGTTGAGCTAGATTATCGTATGGATTCAAAGCTGAGTGAGGTGGATCTCTGAATAAAAGAACACATGTCCTAATAACCCTTGAACCAGATGGTGGGTTGTGATAAAGCCATTTTTTGGGTTACCTCGATGGGCCTAGGAATCCTTTACTGGTGAATGGTGGGATATATGGTAAATCCTAGAGAGTGGAGTCTTGATTAGGGCCTAGTGATCTGATGTGGATTGTGTAAAGCCAGAAGAATGTTTTCTTGGTTGTGGCCTAGTGATCTAGTGTGGATTGCATTAAATCCTAGAGACTATGAGAGAGGAAAATTTTTCACAGTGTAGGTGGAGAAATCTGGTGGCATTCATGCTTGTTTTAGCCTAGTGATCCAATGTGGATTGCGGTAAAGCTCGGTTTCTATTGATGAGGGTGAGGTGATTTAGCCTTGGGATTCCCTAGTTGGTTCTTTTGGTTTGATTCCCACATTCATGCTTGGAATATGGTACGGGGGTGATTGGTTGAAGAGAGATTTGCCTCAGCCAATCCATGGTTGGGTGGAACATGGTAGTCCCATATCAGGTTTCCTTTTCCATTCATTAATAAGATGTTCTTTCCTTGGTATCTTATGTGTAAATGTATTGGTTTATATGTGGATTTTGTAGTTGATATATCCTTCATTACATATTTGTGACATGTTTGATGAAATTCCTATCATGGCTAGTAGAGGTCCATTCAAGTTCTTGTTGATGTTTTTGCAAAGGCATATTTATTCTGCTGTGAAATTTTAGCCTTGAAGGTGTCATTGACATCTGGGTAGTGACCTGGGCTCTGGACCTAAAAAAGTGGTTCAAATATCAGAGTCGCAGGCACGACACTGGGGAAAAAAATTCCCCAGACACTCACTTTCCCTTGCTATGGGAGGGCCTGGAGCCTCCTAGACATGCCCTTGACCATATCATGGTAGCATCCAGGGGTTTGATGCACTAAAAATTTGGTTGGTCTCAATGGTTGGTTACCTGAGTGGTTGGGATGACTCTTGGGAGTTCTATTATTGATGTGGAAGGCCTGAGTAATGTGTTCTGCCAATTCGACTTCCTTAACTAACACATAGGGAGTCGAATCATATCATAGTAAATTCTCATCACATGTTTACTCTGGTTGGTCAATTATTTGGGTAGATGTGGGAGGAGGGTGCTACAACATGTAGCATAGCCTTAAAGAAGCGACACAAGTCTCATGACCGCATGCATAGAATGAAGAAATTTCGGTCATAACTGAATGGACACAGGCTTATGCATGCAGTTGGAGCCTTTCAACTTCGTGCATAGCTTCCCAAGGGTGTGATTGGGGTTTTAAGCTTATGAAAAGAAGTTCGAACAGAGGATCCAATCACCAAAGGTTGTTGGATGACTTCTAGGTGATCTGGTGTTTCTGAGAGGTGTCAATAATTTTCTGGTTTGTAGGCCCCACTGCCATAAATAGAATGTGGAGGTTAGGTTATCTCATACTAACACTCAGCTCATGTTTACCCTTGAGAGCTTTTAAAAGTGGGTAAAATGGGAGTATGTGTTACAATTTGCTAAATAAAACTATGGGTTGTTCAAGTCCTTGCCATTTTTTTGAAGGAGAACGATTGCTACAATTTTCTTGGGAGAAAAAGGAAAAGTCATGAAATATTTGGTATAGTCAAGACTCATGATGATTTGACCTTCCATTAAAAAAAATTAATCTAATTGACATAATATTGCACAAGTTTAATCCATTTAACTTCCTTTCCTTTATTAATCATGTTAGTTCTTTCTTTAATATGTTTTGCAAAATTTGGTATAAAATGTCTTGAGAAATTTATTATCCCTAAAAAGGATTGAATTTCCTTTTCAATCCTAGGGAGGGTTATCTTTTCAATAGCCTAGACCCTTTCAAGGTCCACATAAACTCCATGTTTAGACACTATGTGCCCAAGCAGTTTACCTTCCTTCATGGAAAATAAATTTTTTTGAGGATTTAAGGATAAAACCATATCTTCAACATTTCTAAAATACTTTTTCAAGGTGTTTCAGATGTTGAGAATCATATTTTAAAAATATGTCCATGTCATCTAAATAAATCACTATAAATCAATATTTCTCATCAGCAAAGGAAATATCCATAACTCGTTAGAAAGTGACCCCTGCATTCATTAAACTGAAATTCATCTTCTCATACATAAAAGTTTCCCAAGGAGTGGTGAAAGCAATTTTATACCAATCACCTTATACCCTGAAAAACCATCCATAATAGAAACATGGTGGGCCCCCATAATATTTCGAAGGATATGATCCATTTTGGGTAATGGGTAGTTATATTTATGTAAAACCCTATTTAAATTTCTAAAATCAATGCAAAGTCAAATTTCATCGTTTTTCATTCATATTCGTACTAAATTAGCTACCCAATTAGAGTATCTCAAAGGTATTATTATTCTAATATCCAGTGACTTATTTATTTCTTTTTCTATAGATTGTAGTAATAAGGGATTGACCTATCTAGGTTTTTACCTTAAGGATTTAACTCCTTTTACAAGGATTTGATGTTCAAAAAAAATTTCTATAGTAAGTTTTTAAATATTCACAACTCTAGGAAAAAATGCCAACATATTCTGTAAAGTGGGAAAGTTATTATTTTTCAACTTATTCAGACAAAGATCTGTACAAATTTATGAATTAGTATTTTCTTATATTCCTAAATTGATTTTTTCTACATCTTCATTCATGTATTTTAACAAAGGAGAAGATGTAGCATTTTTCTGATCAAAAGGCCTCTTTAGAGGAATGACTCCTCTAAGGATATAATTATTTTTTAATTATACTATATCATGCTTACTAGTTTTCTTTTTAATATTTGAAGAATTAATATCTGGTCCATAATGAGTTTTGTCCTCTTCTATAAACAATTCAGAAAATTCACCAACCATTTCAATAAATCTCTTGATATCTTGATCATCTTCCAAATATTTCCAAAGTTTTAAATTATCAGGGATAAAGGGTCCATATAAAATTGTAATTTCATATTTCATCTTAGTTTCCCTGGGGCCAAGAAACATTGTAGTAGTCACTTCTATTACATTTTCTAGTTGGTTTTTGTCCCTAGGAAAAATAGTGAAATTAATAGCAAAAAAGAAGTTCTAAATCAAATCCTAGACCTGATATCTATAGGCTCTTAGCCTTCGATATTTAGTTTGGCAATTATTAGTAACCTATTTAATAATAAGTTCAAAATCCCCGAATATTGAGATGTTCTAAATAATTAATTTTTGAGGTTCTATATATGATTTTAATTTCATATTTTAGTTTAGTTTACTTTGGAGGAACAATTATTGCATTTGTCACTGCTAGTGCACCCACTAACTAGTTATGTCCCGAGGAACCATAGTGAAATTAACAATAAAAAATAAGTTCTCAGTCAAATCCTAGACCTAATTTCTGCAGGCTCTCAGCCTCAGATGTTTGGTCTGACATTTATCAGTTGTTGGCATTGTAGTGTTCGGATTGATGTCAACAAGTGTTTAGCCATATTTTTATTTTAATCATGATTTTGATGCCTTAAACTAGGTCTTATGTATGCTCTTCCATTGTTGTAACAATGTTTAAAGCTTACATGTTAATGTCCTAAAGTTGAGCTAAATTTGGTGAAAGAATGCTACAAACTTCAAGTTTTAAGTCATCATCTCTAGGATGCATTTATGCATAGAGAAAAAATAGCAGGATCTCCTCTAGAATTCCCATATTATCCAAGTGACAATCATCTCTGGGAGCTAATTCAGTCCTTGGGATAATAGTTGTAGGTGAAAATTTTGAATGATGTGTGCACTTAGTTAATTCCATGGCCATTTTCTATAGTTTTTTCACATTAGTTGAATCCTTGGGATAATAGTTGTAGGTGAAAATTTTGAATTATGTGTGCACTCAGTTAATTCCATGGCCATTTCTATGGTTTTTTCACATGGTATTTGGTTAAATACTTTGAGGAAGGTTAATCTTCATCTAGAATATTATTAAAGTTGAAAAATCTCTCTCATTCAATGTAAATAGAGTTGGATAGTGGTGGAATGCTCTAATGCTCAATGAATGGGTCAATTCTATTATATGAAAAGAGGTGTTGAGTATTCCATTACTCGGAATGTAATTATTATTTTAATCACTCAATAATTTTATTTATAGGAGAAAGCTTTGAGGAGTTTACTTTGGTTGGATGTATTGTGAGGATGAGCTATTGAGAGGGAATTGTGAGAGGAGTAATGTGGTTGTAGCAACTTAATGAAGATTAGAAATATATCAAATATTTGTATGCATGTCCCCATCAACATTTCATGCATAAAGTGAAGCTATAGAGTGAACACGTGTAGAAAATAATTGATTTGACAGAGGAAAAGAAATAGTGGAAGTAGATATAAAGCACATGGATCAGAGTGTTGTTTGTTGACATTGTTTATATTTCAAGAGCTAATTCCTATGATATTTTGTATAGTTGAATCTAATTATTTGTAGATTTGTTTCCGATAGATTGATAGAGTTTTTTGATCTTGATTATATGTTGTTTGAATGGATTGTTTGAGGTGAGATTGTGTTGTATATAAAACTAATTTATTTGTGTGTTGGAGAGTTCAATTGTTTCCTTTGGGGTCCATTCTAAAACATTTGTAAATGTGGCCCTCAAGATTTTGTGGAGTTTGGGGCCTCTGGAAAGAGGTGGCTTGTGAAGATAGGAGGAGTGTCTCCTTGTTGGTAATGGCTAGAAAATAGTTAATAGTGAGTTGGGGCTTCGTAGTTGGTGGTGGCTAGAAAACTGTAGTAGGGGTTGAAACTCCTAGCTGGTAGTGGCTAGCTAAATGATGTAAAAGAAAATTATTTTAAGATTTAATAAAAGAAGAGAAGCAAAGCATCAACAACAAGGTCATTTTTGTCCCTTCGAGGTTTCCATGAACATAAATCATTTCTGTCCCTTGTGCATGTTTGTTATGATGCTTATGATGATTGTTTAATATGTTTTCATTATCTGATCTACTAATGAATTGATGTGTATCATTGTTTGGTAAAACAACAAAATGAAGCTAAATAATATATAAGTGGTATCACTTATGATTCGCAACCACCCTCTCAGTAGTGATATTATTTCAAACATCAGTGACATGTTTAATAATAAGCTCCTATTCCACAAATGTTGAGAGGTTTTGAATATTCAATTTGTGAGTTGCTTGTAACCCTAAAACCAAATCTTTGTATTTTGCTACATTATTAGTAGTTTCAAAATTCAACTTGAAAGGGAAATGACACTTTCTTATTGGGGAGAAATAAAGACTACCCCAGATCCAGATCCATTTCTAGAAAAAGGGCCATTAAAGAAAATTTTCCAAATTGTATCGAAATTATGTACATTATTTGTATGTTTAACATTTTTATTGTAACCACCTCCTCCCACACTTACCCAAGTTCACCGTCCCACTGGGGTAAATATGTGACGAAGAGTTACCATGACATGACTCAACCCATTTTAACCATTCTTCCAAGGTAAACACGAGATGAGGGATACTATGACATGACTCAACCTCCTAGGTATAGTTAGGGAAGTGGAATCGACAAACTGAAACTTTACTGACCTTCCTTAAGAGCTACATAATACCAGGAGCCAATCAACCACTTCAGGTACCATATCCCTAAGTTAAATTTCCTTTTTAGTGATCCAAACTCCCATTCACTTGCATAACAAGGAAAACCAATGATTGTAACCCTCTAGTTTCATAGATGACCCTGTCTCCTAGAAACTGCAGTCTAAAATCCCCAGTTCTGTGCATGAGACCCCAAAACCTAAGCCACTTTTTCAAGGCTAAGATCTAGACCTCCTCCTAAAACTTAATAAAACTTTCCAGAATGATAAAATATATCAAGATAAAGACAGACATACAAAACTTAGTTAATAAATTGACATAACCAAGCCTAACTATGATAGACATTTCATTAAAGACATTGTGAACATTTAATCTACATGTTATAAATGCATATCTGAACATAGGTGTCTCATACTTATCTAAAAATCATCTAGAAGGTTTCCTTCCCTCTCACAATAGCTTCAATAACATATATTATATCATGCATTCAATAACCATTCGTTCATAAATCAAAACATGTTAAGATCCATAACTAGAAGATGTCATGAAACCATGCTTATAACCAACATATAACTAGAATAATGACAGTGATATAATAGCCTTCAAAGCCACATAATAAAAAGTATAATTACTCATGAAGTACAAGAGAAAAAGATCTCTTATTAACATATGAAAAATCCAACCAATTCAAGGACTTCCATGTACCACCCTACCATCGATTGGGCTAAACCAAATACTTATTTCATCCAATCACCCTTGTGCCATATTCCAAGCATGAATATGGCACTCACAACAAAACAACCAAGGCTTCCTCAGGCTTTACCATAATCCCGTCAAAATTGGTCAAGGTACTCCTAGGCCCAAAACCATCATCTATATAACCAGCCTTTACCACAATCCTTCCATTACCAGTCAAGAGATTCCTAGGCCCAAAAAAGAAACATACAATATCGGTCTTTAGTGAAATCCCACCAAAACCAATTAAGGGATCACTATGCCCTAACAAGCTTGGATCCCTCCATATTTATTCACCAATACCTTGAGGAATTTTCTTGTTTCCATCCTTCGGATTTACAGCAATCCCGCCATCACCTTGGGAATTTTCCCGAGACCACATCACTTAGTTCCAAAACCATCTAGCAATCTAAAGCTGAACCACATGAAAGAACCCCATCACACCATGGCTATCTGAAGATGGCAAGGAAAATTTGAAACCATTGTCACACATGGAAAAACCCATGCCAATGACAGCAAGAGAACAAAATATACACATGCATGTACCATGGATGCAAAAACTAGCAAGTAAATAATACTTACAAATTGATACTTGCAGTTAATCCCATTTTAGCTGCTTGATCCAACTCTTCCTTGCTTGATCCTTTCTCCCATTTAATTTCTTGTCCTTCCTTTTACTTCCTTTCTTTGATGCTAGAGTGCTCCAAGAATGCTCTAACTATGCAAGAGTATGAGAGAGAGAGAATAGAGAGAGACCTCCAACCCAAAACTATCAAAAGGCTGTGAATTTATCCTCATAATCCTTTTAATCATTGAGACCTCTATTTTCTTCAATTTCCTCCTCACACCCAACTTGTGACATTTTGTCTTCCTTTTCTCCTATTTTCCATTATTTTCATAAATAAAATATCAACTAGTGCTACTTTTCCTTTTTAAATCCTTTTCCATTGCCTTTGCAAATTTTCTTAGCCATAATAAACCAAATGAACACCCACTAGGATGTTTTTCCCAACATTCAGCTTGGAATACGTATCCCATGACCTTGGTCTTATTTTTTCCTTTATTAACTATATTACATGAAATTTTAACCTGAGGTTGTTACAGACCCTTCCCCCTTAAGGGAACACCATCCTCGGTGTTCTATGACACCTAAAACTAGAAAAACTTCTAAAAACCAAAACATATTGCTTATGGAGCTTTACAACTTAGCTCGATGCAGTATTTACAATGACCAAATTGTTGAATAGCATAACCAACATGATGAACATGAAAACATAACAATCATACCACTTACTCGACCTTTATAACACAACTCATTGCGATATTTAAAATAAAAACCATACATACATATGTACATATACCAAAAAACATTTCCCTTCACTAGAAAATAATGAAGGATACATAGCTCGCATCTAATCAGCCATCTCCCTTGTAGCTTCATCGGGCCTAAAGTGCTTCCACCACAATTTAACTTGCTTGTTTTCTTAGTTCAGGAGCATGATTATGTTTCATTGCAATATGGGTTTAGGTTCTCACTGGAACTCTCCTTGTGGTTCCACCTATAACACAGACCATTCAATGACATGATCATCATCTTTCACATACATCATATGTAATGACACCTAGAAAACATCATGGACTTTCACTGTCAGAGGCAGTTCAAGTATGTAGACCACTTGTCCAATCCTCTCAAGGATCTCAAAAGTCCTACAATACCAAGGTTCCAACTTCGCACATGACCTAATCCTCAAGGATTTCTTACTGGGCTTCATGCGCAAGTACACATGCTCCCTATCCTAAAACTCCTAAAATGCTCTCTATTGATATGCATAAATTTTCTTCCTATCCTATGTTGCCTAAAGATTCTACTTAATAACTACCATTTCTTGTTCCATCTCTGCCAACATGTTTGGTCCTATCAACGCCCTATTCACTGGATCACTCCAACTGATAGGAATATTGCAAATCACCTATAAAGTTCCTCAAATGGACTCATTCTTAGTGACTCCTAATACCCATTGTTGTATGCAAACTCAACTAGTGGATGATACTCTTCCCACTTTTGATATTGATGCATAACATACATTCTCAACATGTCATCCAAAATCTTGTTAACCCTCTTTGTCTATCCATTTGTCTACATATGATAAGTTGTAATAAAGTTCAAATTTGTTCCCAAACCTACATATATCTCCTTCCAAAATGTAGAAGTAAACTTGGCATCTCTTTCTGACACAATCGTCTTTGGAACACCATGGAACCTCACTATACCTCCGATGAAGACTTGCGCTACTTCACTATTTGAATACATATACCTAAATGGAATAAAATGAGCTACCTTAGTCAGTTTATCAACCACAACCATAAAAAAATCATGCTGTCTAGATGTCATCAACAAACCTGTAAAGAAATCCATGGAAATTACCTCCCATTTCCATTATAGAATTGGAATCGGTTGCAATAAACCACTTGGTTGCTTACACTTTTCTTTTACTTATCAACAATCCAAAAATATTGCAATGAACTCAGCTACCTCTTTCTTCAGATTTGGCCAATAATAGAACTTCTCAACTGCTATCAATGTCTTATGATATCCCAGATGGCTTGAATTTTTCTTGACATGGCATTCCCTCAAGATAAGCTTCTTGAGTTCAATGTTTTCTGACACATATATATTGTCCCTAAATCTCACAAAACCATCTGCCGTAAGATGATAATCCATAGCCTGATCACATGTATCATGTTTCTCTAACTTGTGCCTAAGATCCCTATACCTATCATCATGTTTTCATGCATGTAAGATATCATCATGTAAATCTGTCCCATATGAACTCATAGCTTCTATGTGATTTACATGTACTATTCTACTAAGAGCATCTACAATCCTGTTCTCTTTTCCTTTAATGTACCTAATATCGAATTCAAACTCACTCATCATGGCCAACCATATAGGTTTCCTCACATTTAAATTAGGTTGGTCAAATAATTATCTCAACCTACTATGATCACTCATCAACACAAACCTCCTGCTAAGAAGATAGTGCTTCCACATCTTCAATGCATGAATGATCGTTGCCAACTCAAGATCATGTGTCACATAGTTGTGATCATGGTCATTTATTTTCCTTGATTAGTAGCATACCACCTATTCCTATTTTATCAAGACTCAACTAAGTCCTCTCTTGCAAGAATTTGCACACACCACAAACTCTTTATCTAGATCTGTAAACTTGGGAATTGGAGCATTTGTCAACAACTACTTCAACTACTCAAAACTTGTTTCACATTCCTCTATCCATTCAAATTTATTTCCTTTCCTTTGAAATGATGTAATAGGATAGAAAATCCATGAGAAGTTCTTGATGAACCTCATGTAGTAACCTACTAACCCCATGAATGATTTGACCTCATCCACATTCCTAGGAGTTTCCCACTCCATAATAAGCCCTAATATTTTCTAGATTCATTGTTATTCCTTCCTTGGAGACAACATGCCCCAAGTAATGTACCTTTGTCTTAAATAAATTGCATTTACTAATTTTTGCATACAACGGATGCTCTCTTATCAATCTCAATATTTTTGCTATGTTTCGGCATGCTCTTCCTCATTCTCAGAATATATCAATATTTCATCAATGAATACAATCACAAACTTGTTAAGATAAGGACACAACACACTATTAATCAAACACGTGAAAGTAGTTGGAGCATTAGTTAAACCAAAAGGAACCACAACAAACTCATAATCCTCATACCTGGTCTGGAAAGTATTCTTGTAGTTGTCCTCTTATTTGATATGTACCTGATGATATCTTGGCCTCAAGTCAATCTTTGAGAACATTGTTTCTCCCTTCAGTTGATCAAACAAGTATTAAATCCTCATAAACATATACCTATTCGTAATCGTCACTTTGTTTAGCTTCTTATAACCAATGCACAATCGAAGAGTATGTTGGGTCCCTATAATACTAGTGATTACACCATTACTATGGTAGTTGTACCCCTTATTAATATTGTTGTGCCGCTATTGCCCCCATATTCTTATTACTGTGCCCCATAGAATCCATCTATTGTTATTTTTGTGGCTTTATATTATTATTGTTAGGTCGGATGGGTTATATTACGACTCCTTAGACTCCTATATATAGAAAGTAGGTTTTGTCATTTGTATCATCCAAGAATTGTTCATTTATGTAATGTAAAGGAAGTTTCCCCCTCGAAGAGGCTGAATTTTAAGGCGTTGATCTATCTTTTCTATCTTTTTCTTGAGATGGTTTCATAACATCGAAGCCTTTTGGTTGGATCCCCCGAACTTCATGGATAAAATGAAACAATGGTGGACAAACCCTCCCACCATATCTGGCAACAAAATGTATACGTTCCAACTAAAGCGAAAACATATCAAAGAGGAAATCAAAAAATGGAATAGAGAATCATTTGGCAACATCACCATGAAAAACAAAACCTGGAACTGAAATTGGAACTTCTCCAACAAAACATAATTTAAGAAGGGCTCACGGAGAGCAACAAGCAAGAGGAACAAATATTACAACAAAGCTAGGAGGAAAGAGGTATTCAGGAAGAGAAAAAAAAATCTAGAGTCAATTGGCTAAAATGTGGGGAAAAGAACACCTCGTTTTTCCATAAATCAATGATACAACAAAAGGGAAAGAACAAAATTTTGGGTCTAAAGAACTGAGAGGGTCATCTCACTCACTCTCAAGAGGAGTTGGAAGTAGATCTCACTCATTACTTCATTTCTCTTCTCAAAGAGCCAAGGAATGAACAAGAGCATGATATTAAAAACATCACCAACCACATCCCCAAAATCTTCACTGAAGAGCATAACAAAATGCTCCTAAGAAAAGTGTGGAAGATGTGGTCATGGAAATGCCCAATGGAAAAGCCCTAGGTCCAGACGGTTTCACCATTTATTTTTACAAAGCTTTCTAGCCCATCCTCAAATTGGAAGTCCATGCCCTTGTGGAAGAATCCTGCATTCAGAAGTCTTTCCTAAAAGACCTAAACTCCACTTTCCTAACCTTGATTCCCAAGGGAAAATCCGCTGACTCCCTGGACAAATTCAGGTAACCCTCTGCAATGCCATCTACAAAATTATCTCCAAAGTCCTCGCCAATCAGTTAAAATCCATCCTCCCTCTCCTTATCTCCCACCACCAATCTGGCTACGTGGAAGGTAAGCAAATTATGGATAGTATCATCCTTTCTCATGAGCTCATCCACTCTCTCAAAACCCTAAAGAAACTTGTTATGATGATTCAGTTAAACATGTCCAAAGCCTTTGACAAGATTAGCTGGGATTACATGAGACAAGTATTGGATGCGTTCAATTTCCACAAAGACAACATTAAATGGATCATGGCAATGGTGTCAAGGGCATTTTTCTCCATCCTCATGAATGGTTCCCCTTTGCCACCCTTCAATCCTTCTAGGGGTATCAGGTAAGGGGATCCTATCTCTTCCTTCCTCTTTGTCATCCTAGTTGAAGGGCTAAGCTGCTCAATTATTGCTGTTTTGCATGCTAAAAAGCTCTCAAGCTTCCAGCCTCATGCCTTTGCTCCACCCTCCACACACCAACGATTTGTGGAGGACATGCCTCTTATGGGGCTCCCGACTATCAGAGAAGCTTCCTCTTTTAAGACCATTATGTATGATTTATCTACGGCCTATGGCACCACTATAAACCCTGAAAAGTCCAATTTGTTCTTCTTTAACACCCCACTGCCAATTCACAGGAACATTGCTAGACTCCTTGACTTCCCCATCAACACCCTCCCCTCCAACAACCTTGAGGTCCCCCTGATAGACATGCCACTCTCTCGGGCTACTTGGGAAGACCTAATCAATAAGTTGGAGAAAAGAATTGCCAATTGGACCTTCAGATCCCTCAATCTGGCAAGCCATATTATCCTTGTCAAATTTGTCTTACATGAAATCCCGCTCTACTTGTACTTGGCTCTGGCTACCCTTAAAGTGATCTCAAACAAAATCATAAACCTGTAGAGGAATTTCTTTTGGAGAGGCATAGAGGTTAAGCAGAAATGGGCTTTGGTTGCATGGGAAAATAATTGCAAACCCAAAAAAGACGAAGGCCTTGGTCTTAGAGATACAAACCTCTCGGGGAAGGCCCTAAGTGCCAAAACCTTATGGAGATGGATTGCAAATCCCTACTCCCCTTGGGGAATCATTTGGAAAGCTAAGTACACCCCTTCCCTCTCACATGAGCAAATTATCAGGCTAAACGGAAGCATCAAAGAATTAGTTATCTAGAATCAAGCATGGGAGAAAAAGGATATCATTCAAAAACATAGCTTTTGGGAGATTGGAAATGGAAATAAGGCTCTTTTCTGGGAGGACGCTTGGCAACAAAGGTCGGGACTTGACCAATATCAATACTAACAAATCAAGACCAACATGCAAAACAGAGGGAGGACTAGAGTTAGCCAGTACTAGAAACCAAGTGAGGCAGAGGATAGATGGAGAATCTGGTTGAATCAAGAGGACTGGGCTCCCCATATTAATCCTCAAGCTTGGTCTGAGCTCTCATCATAACTTCACAAAAGACAAATCCTCCTTGAATCTGCTAAGGATAAAATTAGATGGGGCAAAAATTCAGCACGACTCTTCAATTTAAAAGAAGCCTATAGATATATCGCCAAGCTTGATCAATTTCAACGAAACCCGAAATGGAATTCCATCTGGGACAAGAAACATTCACCTAAAATATCTATTTTTCTATGGTTAGTTCTGTACAGGAAGATCTTAACGTGGGAAAATCTAAGGAGAAAAGGTTTCATTGGTCCCTCTAGATGCCATCTCTGCCAACAAGAGGAAGAAAGCACCAATCATCTTTTGAATGAATTCTCATACGCATCCAAACTTTGGGACTAGATATTACTGGTCTTCAACAGTTCGAATCGGTATCCCTCCTCCATACAAAACACCATTGCGAATTGGAGATTATCCTTCTCCTCACATCCTTTGGTAAACCGAGCATGGAACTTAATTCTTTGTCTGGTCTGTTGGGCACTATGGAAGGAGCGCAATGCAAGAATTTTTCATGGCATCTCCACTCAGGTGGAAATCTTATTATTGAAGATCAAAAGTACAATCTGGGAGACTTATCTCAATGTTGGGCCTTATAGAGCCTCCAAAATGTCTTCAAAATATCATCCACTTTCACCTTTTTCGCCACCATTTCATTCACATGTCACAACTCCATAGCCATATAATCTTTCATCAGCCTCCATTTTCATGTTTGTTGGGTTGTGTTATATTCTTTCCACATAGTTAATAGGGGGTTTGAGGGGTACCCGTAACCCCACTTTATGGGGTCCGGGGCAGCGCCCCGGAAAATT